>JALPQI010031267.1:0-77145 GCA_025490895.1 Thaumatotibia leucotreta
GATAGGACATTTCCGCCCACGAAAAAGTAAGCTTTGGAAAAAATCCTATTTCATTTCGATGGGCGATTTCCTTGTCTATACACATTTTAATGCAGTATATATGAATCTTGATTTTGGATTTTGTTTACATGTTGGTTAAAACTGAATTAATTTTTGGACAAAGGGTGATGAAAAAACTATGCGGACCATTGACGCCTTTTTGATCTCTAAAATAATTTATATTGGTGTTGATTGTTATACATTCTTCTTGTGTTTAGTATAAATAGGATATCACACGTTTTGGCCAAACGAAAATGTAACTAAGCCTTAATTCCGGATATTGCAAAAGCACAATTTATCAATATAAATAATGTATTAGTGATTTCGGATTATCCCCCTTTAGCCTTAGCTATTTATATCTAACAAGGGCCCAGGGTGCTTAGACAAGTTGCCAATCGCTAACGCTTAATCGTCAATCGTAAACGAAAGGCAGCTAACTATCTTTGTCGCTAATGTGAAAGAGTGACAGAGAGCGAGAACTACGATACGCTACTAAGCGTTAGCGATTGGCTACTTGGCTAAGCATTCAGATATATGAATAAACATAAGAGAAAGGTAAGGCATTCTGCCCGGAATCAGAAGAAACTGCAATGAACATCCTCTGCTCCTGCGGACCACTAATGCACAAAAATATTATTGACCTAGACAGGCAAGTACTTCAACCATATGAGGTTCAAAACATTACAGCAAAAACAACCTGGAACTTTCTAGATTCAACAGGCAATGATTACGGGGATTATTTGACGGGTAATGATTTATAAAAACAGGGCTGCCACGATAGATCAAAACTGTTCGATGCGGCAACTTTTTAGCACATACTATCAATAATAATAAAGGTAAGGATATTCTTATCTACCTTACAAGGGTATTTCATAAACTATGCAAAACTACTCATTTCAGTGTTGCCAACTTACGAGTATATAAGTCAAAGTACTTTCTCAAGTTTTCTACCAAGTTGCTTCCTTACTCACTTCAGAGAAATCTCTGGTGGTTTAAGTAAAAGTTACGTTAAGTTAACTGGCACACTTATTTGTACTAGAGAAGTTTTTTGTACAGAAATTCATAAAATACTCAGTCACTGTTTTTTTAACATACGTACGAAGCATTTTAAAAATGTTTCTATATGACTGTATACATGATGTCTAACCAGCAAAGATCGAAAATCTCAGACACTCCATAGTTATATTAGTCATACTGCGAAACTTTTATCATCATCATCATATACATCAGTCATATTTTATTTATAATATTGTGCATTTCGGAAGTCGCAAATTAAAAAACCGGCCAAGTGCGAGTCGGACTCGCGCGCAAAGGGTTCCGTACCATTATCAATTTATTATTAAAAAAATACAGTTAAATCAACCTACCTCAAAAACTATAGGAGATAATTTTATCAAACCAAAAATCGTTGATAGAGTTTATTAATGTTCGTAACATATATTTTTTTCAGAATTTTATATCGCGTAGTTTAAAAAATAGAGGGGGGGGGGGGGACACATTTTTCAGACTTTGAGACCTGATATCTCGAAAACGATTTGCTTAAATAAAAATGTGATGTATAAAGCTTTATATCATTTTCAAAGACTTTTCTATTAATACCCCACACGCTTATGTACAACTAAAAAAAAAATTCTATCCCTCAGTTACATGTATGGAGGGCCCCCACCCCAATGGTTTTTTTTACAATTTAGTATCACATTCCTGTTGCGGTTCATACAATACATATCCTTACCAAATTTCGTTACTGTAGCATTTATAGTTTCCGAGTAAATTGGCTGTGACAGACGGACAGACGGACAGACGGACATGACGAATCTATAAGGGTTCCATTTTTGCCATTTTGGCTACGGAACCCTAAAAATGGATATAAATAGTGGTTCCACCTAGAGTCATCATTCTTTTTTGTATTGATATCAAATTTAATATAGTTTTGGAAAAGTACGAAAGGTACCTCGTGAAAAGGTACCTCGTTGCCAGTATTGACATAAAATGTAATTTGTAACATTGGAAAAATCAAAAGAGATCCTTCTGGCGACTTCCTCGCACAACGCATCAGTATTGCGATACAGCAAGGAAATGCCGCCAGCATCCTCGGTACAATGCCACAAGGGCCAATCTTAGATATAGGTTAGGTTAAGTAGATTAGTTAGATTTAATCTATGTACATAAATTTTAGTTTTGAAAATAAATATATAATAAAAAATTATAAAAAAAGAGACCCTATTAATAATTACCCAATACATGATAAAAAATATTGTACATTGATTTATTCGGTTACCGCGATAGTTATTCATGAAATAAAACTATTTTAATTAACGGATTGTATCGTATATATTAATTAATTTAACTTCATCCTGATGTTTCAAACACTTTACAAGGTGACCCCTACACCCGTAAACCATAGTCTTATTCCATGGATGTATACAGGGTGAAATTGAAATCACGAATCGTAATATGTTTTCCTAACTCTATGAATAACTAACAATTGGATGTCCCACAACTTGCTTAGACATTAGACATGGTCAAGGTTTTTTTTCGGTGGCTTTCGTAAATTTTTAAGGTGATTCTAAAAATAATAACGATTATTTAAGCTATTTAAAACGTCAAATGTAATAAGTATTATTTAATTTTGCATGAAATGACAAAATTGCCGATATTAATTACTTCAATTTGAAGAGGTAATTTAAATTATTCAATTAATTTGTCTTATTAATCCGTTTTGATATTCTGAAGCCAAAAATACAAAAAATAAATAAATAACATGTCCATTTTTAAGTAACTTGTGGGACATTTAATCGTTAGTGTTTATAGAGCTAGAAAAACAAATTACGATTCACGATTTAAACAGCCTGTATTTTCAAAACAACAATAGTAACCTAATATCTTGGACCTAGTTGACGAAACCATTTTTCCATTCCAAGTCTTTCATTATCCATCTAAATGGGCCCAGAGAACGAAATAAAGGAAAATCGAGATGTCTCAATTGATATAATAATATCAATATTGTCCAGGAACAATGAGGATAATAGGTTTTCTGCAATGTGACGGTAATGTGTAATTAGGTATTATTGGTTATAAATTATTCATACTCGTACATATTTTATTTTCTGGTTTGGCCAGAAAGTTGATACTTATTACTGCTACTGTTTATATGAGGGGTTATTTAACGTTGTTGTTTCTACATACCTACCACATACGTTTTGTTAATACTCTGGCACTAAGGTATATCTGTGCAAAATTGTTTGTTATTTTCTTGGACCAATATTTGTTGCAATAATTACAATAATAATATCACAATGATAACAATTTCACTCAAGGTCGAAAAAACTACATAGTTTAAAACAGTAGGTAGTACAATTTTGAATCACACTGAAATTACTTTAAAAACTAAACTAATATCTCTGAAACTGTTTAAATATGTATAGTACATTTAACTACATTCCTGGAAGGTAGCTTTGAAGGCAGATTCTTAATTTACAACCTCATTCTGATTTGATATTGTTTCGATGGATATTATTATAAAAAATGTAATACGTTGGTTACTACTCATAATCATAAATATATTGAATCTAAAACAACAAAAATTTCATAATATCATAATCAGAATCATTTTTTCGTAAAACATACGAACATAATTTTGATCTTAATAATATAGCTTGTTGAGAATAGCTATGTTTTGCCATCAGGAGTGCGATGTTTTTTTTTACTGTGTCATACATACATTAATGACAAAAAAAAAATCTCCATAGTTACAACAACTATGCTCTTTAAACAAAATAGGCAATGTGAAACATATTCAAGACAACATTAAATATTTACATTTAATGCATATTATGCATGTCTCATTCTTAATTTTTATATATTCTTAAGTTTTTGTCGCCGTGTGACGGCAGTAAGAATACATTTGTCACCACCCCAACTCCTCCTGCGGGTGTTGTAAGAGTCGACTAAGGGATTGAAGTGTCACTTATCATTATTTGATAAAAGATTGATGATGGGCAGCAGCGTCGTCATAGTGGACACATTACTGCGATCGCCAATCCGCTTGCCCAGCGTGGCGATTATGGGCATTTACCTCTAATGCGTCTATACGCATAGTTAGTAGGAGAGGCCTACGTCCAGCAGTGGACTGTCATAGGCTGATGATGATGATGATGAAGTTTTTGTCATGATTTAGAAAACACGCCGAATAAATTAGCAACAAATCAAAACGATATTCAAAACTAAGAATACTTGCAGAACTATCTGAGTCGAACTATTGCCATAACTTGGGCAATTAATACTGAAATGAAATTCAGTGCCGACTTAGCTTCGTATTGTGGCCTATTGATTTACTGATCGGTTACCGGCAAGGAACACTTTGTTCTATTGATACGTTTAGGTTTGTATTGGCTCGGAGTTCATAACTCTGTTGTGTTGTTTTGTTTAAAGTAAATCAAAGGTAATATCGTAATATTAATAAATGTCAGGGGCCATTCTTATCCTAGACCCGCTGTAAGCTTAGTTGAAACTTGTGTTGTGCAATAATATGTGACAGGAAAAATATTTCATTTAGATTACTAAATATGACAAGAATATTAGATTCAAATTAAGCTATAAAAACATAACGCACACGTAGATCACAACAGTATTAACTCAAAATATATATATTTTTTAGTTATATTTGAGATCTAGGAACTTTGTAGATCACGAATATACCCTTAGCTAAAAATGGATAAATAAATTACTTATTAAGTCTTCCTTGGTTAGGCTTTGTAGGATGCCCTATATACTCGTACCTGTACTAATGAGAAGCCAAGCCTCTCACATAAATATAAACATAATAATTTCACGATTTCTTCTCATAAATAAAATATATATGTGGGTATATTTATATGAGGATTTCTTCTCATAATGAAGAGAAAATAAACATTTGTTATTCTGTGTAACTAAAGAGGCTGAAGACAGAGGAAGTGGCCTCATTTTATGTTCTTCAAAAGTAGGTTTCGTCAACAAAGTATCCTATGTTCTTGCGTAAATAAATAGAAATTCGGCATAAGAATGAGGGCACATGTAATTAACGGTTTAGCAAACATGCCAGAGTACTGTAATGAAAAGTAGTCCGTCTTCAAACAGGCATTTGCAAGATACTAGCTACTTTTCTTATGGAGAGGTTCCTAAAAAAAACACAGTGCTTATAGCAAGTAAAGTTGGCAAGTATCGGTTACGTTAGGTTTTACTCGTCATGGAAAGCAGGCTTTCGCACTCGCTCCACTAAATAAGTGCGAGTACGATATAATGCTTTAAGTATCAAGTAAAATGTAACCGTTACTTGAAAACTCATGGTACGGCTATAGGTCATGCTGAAACCATTAACCAAGCCAAATCATGACTTCGCAAGTATCGGTAACGTTAGGTTTTACTCGATACGTAAAGCAGACCATCTCGCTCGCTCCAATATGTCAGTGCAAGCGCGATAAAATGCATTACGTATCGAGTAAAATCTAACGACGTATCCTTTACTTTCCAACTTATGATACGGCTACAGTAACGTTTACAGCAAAATAGTCTATAGGCTCACTGCAGTTCATCAGTGCGAGCGATTGCAGAACTTTACACCACAGATAGATTACTGTTTTACACTCTGAAAGTACGTTAGGGAACGAGGCGCAATTACAGATCCGTTTATTTTAGTAATTAAACAATCTAACGCTTTAATTTAGAGAATAGATGAATCTAGATATTCGGGAATGTTTCATCAGTAATTTAAACTATTTGGGTCAGTTTTGGTTATTAACTTGGGCGTAGCCGCGAAATTACAAACGGTAATTTCGGCTACAATACCTCTACTGTCGGACTTGCGGTGTTTTGACAAGCAACCTTTATATTACATGGATACTGATGTGTGAAAATTTTAGTGGTTGAACTCCGTTTAAAAGCACCGTATGTTCAAAAAGACGGAAGAATTTTTATCCTCCAAAAAATGTATTTATTTTCTATGGAGCATTTGCAAAAAAATTAAAAAAAAATTCACGTTAAACAAAAATCTTCCTATTTTACCTAATTGGAAAACAATAGGTGTACTGAACAACCCCTAAATGGAGTACAACCACTTAAATTAAACAAAACTATGCGCTTCATTAGATCCTTTCAAAAAATTTATTACGCGCTCGATGATTAAAAATGCTATACCTATTATGTAGAGCTCGCACAGAAAACTGTTTTTTTCAAAATGAACAATCAAAATATTTTCTAGTACAGATGGTGCTTTTATTACACACTAGTGCAAGAAGTGGTTCAAAATCAGTTTGAACCTTCAGAGGGCTTGTACTGAAAAACGTCGTGTTGATGTCGTACCTATGAATCCTATGATACACGTGCGAAAAGTAAATACGTATCTCGTGTTGATATAAATTACTCCCTTCGGTCGTATTTTAATTGTCGTTAATTTCGCACTTAGTTTTTTACACTTGTGTCGCAATATAATTTTCTATATAGTTTAAATCGTGTGAATAAATCGTTTATTAAACAGTACCTATCGTTAGTCGTGGCTAGTACCCGTTAACTAGGCTTACCGTCCGACTAGGTCGATATGTGTATATTATTTATTTATTACTTAGAAATCTATGAGTCTCACTTATACTGGTATATGAAGACGCATAAGCATTAAGTAACATAAACTCGAGCAATCACTGCCGCGGCAAAGTCATGATAGCAATAAAGATTTGGCTATAAACTGTGAAATGACCTGAATTCTATTAAACGTTTATGGTACAGTTTGATTACAGAGCTGTGTTTGTAATTTAACAAGATGGATTTGTCCTGAAGAATATATCATCAACGTAATCATAATATCAGTCGAAATACGTCCACTGCTGGACTTAACTAGATTTTCCCAATAATTGCCAACAATGACTGGTCCTGCGCCACCCGCATCCAGCGAATTTCTGCGACCTTCGCCAGTACCTGAAGGTGCGGTTAAACTAAAAGAGCATTCTCTGTTCTAACCTGCTACTCTACGAAATTTGATCGGTACACAAAACGTGATTGGTTGATTGCGTAGAACGGGCGCTAGAACAGCGAATGCTCTTTTGGTTTAAACGCATCTTAATAAGGGGGCCTACCAACAAGGTATGTGCCTTCTATGATTTGTCGATGATTCACTTGGCATACCAATACTTACTAAATAATTGTTTGTCAATTTTCATTTGACCTAATTTAATTTACCAACTTGATAAGGTTAGGTTAGATTATGATTGTATGTATGCGATGCGAAGGATATGTCTACAAAACGTTACAGTTGGCAACTGATCTTTAGGCGAAATTAGATTCAATGAAAAGTTGATTCAATAGGAAGTAATTTTGCTTGCTTTTCAACGATAATGAACAGGATTCATTTAATATACATTTCGTAAATATCATATCTTAGTAATAAAAAGCCTACTGGCCGCCTCATGGTAGGAAATTCAAATTTGCAAGGGTTTTATAAGTGTTTAGATATGCATATAAAATCACAAGGTCCTACGAACAAATAAAACATGGAAGCCGCACGCCATATTAAATTGCCTTTCAAAAACGGTCCTGTATTTTAGTTGACAAGTGTCACCCCCTCTTCAATGCACCACGGTAATGAGTGTCAATATCAACCTATAAAAACTTAAACCGCCATTTTAAAATAGTTGTGATTGGTTCATCAAAGTTTTGATTGGCTATATTCTATATAAACATTTGTCAAAGATGTTGCTAAATATGCGCGGTGTTAAGAAAAGCGCTATGTCCTGCCCATCTTGGCACAATTGATCAATTGCTTTTGGGGGCATTTTTGAGCTGACGTTAGACGTCCATGTTATATATGGTCGTAGACAAGGTCCAATATTATTTCAGCACCTGAATGGAGCAACTGTTTCCTCCCGAACAAAACTACAATCATGGCGTTTTGTAAAGTTTTTTTATTGTTCGCAACTGGTGCAACGGATGCGAACTTTATAGCTCATTGTGCCCGCGGGTTACACTGCTACTGTCCTTTTAAATAAGCGGAAGGGTTAACAGTTGCTTTTGAATATCTCGTGGATTGGAATCATTTTAATATTTAGAACCTGTAGGTATTTTTTCTTCAGTGAAACTCAGAAATACAAAAAACTACAGAGAAATATTATTGGGTTAATCAATTCGTTCGCAATAGAGTTGGAAAGTTTGGTGGAAATAGGTAAACAGCGAACTTTTTTCTTATATCTGAAAATGTATGTATCATTTTGAGTCATCATCATCATCATCATATCAGCCGAAAGACGTCCACTGCTGAACATAGCCACCCCCCCAATTAAAATTCATGGGGGGTAGTTGCCATAATCGCCACGTTTGGCATGCGGGTTGGCGATCGCAGTGTCTCCACCGCACTTTAGGGATGCTGCTGCCCATCCCCCGGTGGTCTTGGTCGTAGTTTTCAGACATACCTGGGTCAGTCATCATTTTGAGGATGATTTGCATTCCTGTAATTTATTTCTAAGTTAGTTACGGCATATATTTATTATCGACCACTGTAAGACTTAATTATCGATAACATTTATGTCGATGTTTAATTGTGTCAATCTCTCGTCTCTGCTAGAAAAATATCGAGGTATATTCCTTACAGTTTAAATTCAAGTATTTTATTTAAATAACATCTTAAGTAAATGGCTAAATGCACTACAAAGTTTATTTATTTTATCTTACATTCAGGATTGCATATCCCGCCAGCAGTGTACTCGTATCTGAATAGTTATTGATGAGTACCGCAGGTGGCGTTATATGTTGTAACGTTGTATTGCCAACAATATCCATTGCGTGTCGCAGTTTGTACTGGAGGGTGATATATGCTCAGTTTGAAGCTATTCTGAGGCCATCAATTTAAGTAAATGCAATGACACTTTAGTTGGCATTGCTGCAGAAATGGACGTTCAATTTACAATTTCCGATGTATAAAATGTATGAAAATGATTTGAACGGAAAAGTCACATGACCATTTCCATACATTATTACGGTCACGTGACTTTTCGCTGCAGAATTGCATATTGGCTACGTTTGCACAGTGCACGGCAAGAATTTGAACCTATATGAAAAATATCACATTTTACCAAAATGGCACTGGCTTGTCCATTAATCACGTCATACGATTTTGGCCTATTTCAGACCCCCCCATCCCCCACGGTGATACTTGGTGATATTTTCAGCACCCTCCCCCCTAGCCAATATGACGTGTAATTTTTTGACAACTTAAGTAGCTTAATAACACTTCAATTTACGTACTTTATTGCGTACGTGATGGGAAAGAACTTCTTGCCAACTACGAGGTAAATGTCCGCGAAGTTTTAAAACGCAGTTTACAAAAAAATACACGTGATTTGTCCGATGACCCCCCCCCTCCCCTATGGTAATAATTGGTGATTTTTTCTTGACCCCTCTCCCCCTATACAGTATGACGTGATTAATGGACAAGCCCTAATAATTGCAGTATCTTAATTTACCGATATCAATCGAAATGTGGTGTTACAGGAGAATGTTAAGAATATCATGGAGGGATAAAGTCAGTAACGAGAGGGTACTTCGAATAATTAACAAAAAGCTGGAAGTTTTGAATTCTATAAAGCGGCGTAAACTGGAATACCTGGGACACATAACGAGACAGGACAAATATGCCCTTCTACAGTTAATAATACATGGCTCAAAAACCTCCGGGAGTGGTTCGGTATGAGCACTCGATCCCTATTTCGAGCGGTCGTAGACAAAGTTCGCATTGCTATGATGATCGCTAACCTCCGGTAGGAGATGGCACCACAAGAAGAAGAAGAATTTACCGACATTAAGTACCTGAATATAAGCAAAATCCTTCATTTATCAAAGCAATCGTTTGTCAGAGCTACATCTAATTGTTCAGCCTAATCCCATTGCGGCCAACAATACTCGGAAATAGTTGAACAATTCATAACTAAATTGTTTAGCGGCCAGCAATCTGACGGAACTTGGTCGATGTGCTGTTACAGGGTAATTTAATTTGAAACGAGGATATTAAATGCAGTGGATGTTTTTAGGGTTCCGTATCAAAAAGGAAGGTGCCCTGTGGGACTCTGTCCGTCCGTCTGTCTGTCATATTGTTCAATATCTCGAGAACCACTGAAGCTTGACTTTTTTTTCATATTGTTCCCTTTTTATTTTCGCCAAACTGTGAGACAGTTTCTATGGAATAGTTCTGAATAACGCTAACCCCAACATATTCTTCTTATGGACATCTTACACAAATCAACCTAGTCCCACGGTAAGCTCAATTAAGGCTTGTGTTGTGGGTACCAGGCGACGATATATAATAGATAAATACGTATAGATACTTAGATACATACACAGCCATGACCAAGGAACAAACATTTGTGATAAATAAATACACAAAGAATGCCCTCGCCGGGATTCGAACCCGGAACCTCCAGCTTCGTAGGCAAGGTCACTACCAACTAGGCTACAGAGGCTGACATATATATATTGCTTACTATATTTTAATTTATTTTTTGTTAGCTATAGAAAATGGGTCAATTTATAAGACCTGTAATTTAGCATTTTAATAGATTTATTTCGTATAAAGAAAAACTTTGGAGGCAAATGTGGAAAAAAAACACAATTATATCACACAATAAACGTTTGTACGGAAACCTTGGCGCGTGTGTCAAATGGACTCGCATTACCGTTTTTTTTTTGGATTTTATTGTGTTGAGTTCTGTATCGCAGAGCATCGCTTACCGTCAAATGCCCTATCTTTGCCCGCTTTTTTCAAAAAAACACGAATTTCTCAAAAAAAAACTATGAAAGCCTACTACTTTTTTTTGGCTTAACAGGTTTATTGTGATCAAGTGCAGTTGTCTGTGTGTCGTAAAATTTTTTAAATCATCATTTTATTTATATTTTTTGCGATTTTGAGGGCGGGTAAAGTTATCCGGACTTTTGGCCAACATTGCCCACGTCGATTTTGCACTTAAATATAGCTCGTATAGCTTTGAAACAAGAATCACACCTAGCTTACGGGCAATCCTACCGTTTCCTGTAAACAGCTCAGCGATAACTGTGTAAATTTTTGAATAAATCAAGTGGGCAATGTTACCTGGCAGTTTTTCCCTTTCCCATACAAACGGCACCTGAGATTTCAAAAGTGTTAGGGTTGTCACTTTTGAGTTAATTTGTGTAAAGCGTTAAGGTAAAATAAGACAAAGCTTATGATGATCATTTTTTTATTAATATTGAATAATAGAAGCACACTTGGGTACTATGAGTAATTGAAACCAATAAAAAGATTCTTGATATCAATTAACAATTATTAACATGTTAAATTTCAAATAAATCAACATCAACTCTTGTTAAAATATTAAAAGAAACGTACCTAATTAATGTAAGTATAATAATTCTTACCTATAATTTTAGGTAAGTACTACCTCCTACCAATCATCTATCCAACCTTCATCACCATAACCCACTAGTCTTTTCCATATAATCTCCAATAGCCTCTATATGCCTGCTGGGACCGGTTCACGGATATCTATTTTTGTGCCCGTGAATGGGTTGCAGCAGGTGTAAAACACAGCAAATTTCTCCAAAGGGCCTCTACGTGTTGGATCTGTATCCCCGCGCAAGCCTATCAAAAGACCGGGATTTATAGGCCCGTGATCAAAGATAGATAATAATACACACGAATTGAGAACACTTTCCTTTTAACATTAAAGTCTGTTGATAATACTCGTAGTGTAAAAAGAATAAAAACAAAAGTTCGATGTAAATATTCGTTTATAAAACAATAACCTCTTTTATTCGCAAAGGCTGGTAAATACAACGAGGTGACAACCCTAGGACGTTTTTGGCGATGGGCAAAGTTTACAATGACCGGCTGCTACATGGCTGGGTAACATTCTCTAAGACAATAACTCCGTTAATAATAGGCTTTCAGTGACTTTATTAACAGAAAAACAATCTACACATCTTATTTTATTACATGACATGAGTTTTACCTACCAGCGTCTTCCCCATTTTGCACAATTCACCTTGAAACTTCACTAAGAATTTGCCCGCCAAATAACGCACTGTACTCAACGAGTTGGAACAAGCTACTGATTGACGTTAGCTGCAAATATGATGCGCAGTGTTGCCACTCATATAACCTAGTTTCTACTAAAAATAGTGGAGCTGCCAGAACTCTGATTAAATTTACCCCACAAACCGATTTGTAAAAAAATTGCGTTACGGGCAAACTTTCCCGTGGTGGCAATGTTGGCGCATTTGACGGTATCGCTTATCGCTCCCTTAAAATCCGCTATGTGATTGATTTGACTTTGAAATAATAAACAGCAACTGTAAGTACTTACTTACTTACTCCGCTGGCTCAGCGACCCAAAGTGGATCTTGGCCTCCGATACGAGTTGGCGCCAATGCGCCCGGTTCTGTGCGATCTCCTCCCAGTTCTCTGCGTTCAGGGCGCGTAGGTCCTTCTCCACCTCGTCTTTTCAGCGGTATCTTGGCCTACCAACCGGTCTGCGTCCACTGGGTCTTCCTAGGAAGGCCTTCTTCACCGCCCTATCAACTGGCATCCTAAACACATGTCCGAGCCAGCGAAGCCTTGCGGATTTTATCTCGCCAATGATGTTGGGCTCAGAAATGATGTCCTCCAGCTCTTGGTTTTTTCTAATTCTCCAACTACCGTCAGGTCTCTGGGTAGGTCCGAGAATTTTGCGGAAGATTTTTCTCTCTGCAACAAGGAGCTTATTCTCTTCTTTCAAGGTGAGCGTCCACGCTTCGCATCCATACATTAAGATTGGTCTAATAACAGTCTTGTAAATGCGACTGTAACTGTAAGTACACAAAGGGTATTCATTTAATTAATTAAAATCCATCACATGTCGGTTTTTGCAGGCGCAACGACTATAATTTGATTTGTTACACAAAATGAAGGTCCCATGACATTCAGGTACATATTTATCGGGTGTCCATTCCACATGAACTTCCCATTTCAGTTGGACCCATTTTAGTAGGAAACTAATATAAATCTAGCAGCCTAATGAAACCAAACTGCGGATTAGGCAGACCGCTCGAGCCCCTAATTCGGAATCTAAGACATTTCGAAGCGTTACTTAGTCGCTAGTGCAGGCAACTATGCGGGCGACGTGCCAGCAGCACAGCCTATTCACTCGAGATAAACTGCGCGTTTCTCGGTTAAATGTCATTCATGTGCTCCATAAAATTAAGAATCTAGTAAATGAAACTGATTTTTTTCTCAAAAAAAAATAAGAATTTTGCAACGCGTAAACTTTTATCTAAAGCTTTTTATAGCACTGAAGACTACATGAAGGATAAAAAACCGTGGGAGTAATTTAGGCTTCAGTGATTACTTTATTGAAATCATATAATTCGTAAACGGAGAGGTCCCTAACAGATTCCACTTTAATAAAGCTAAACAGAGTTCTTACTTCCGTCTGGAGAGCGAATATTATACAGACCAAATATTCATAGGCGTCAGGTAATTTACCATACGTCATAAAGAAAATAATATCTTCATTCAATATAATAATTTTAGAAAAATACCGTATACCCAATACAACTTCTCGTGGAATCGCCATAGATAACCAATCATCAGTGAGCTTACCATAAGTTCGCAAGTAACGGTTACGTTATAAGCTTATAAGGCTTACTCGATACGTAATGTTATCCATCTTGTGCTCCTATACATCAGTAGCCGTACCATGAGTTACTACGTACCGTTACTTACTAACGATTACGTTAGCGTTTACTCGAACGAACAGTGTGAACGTCATAGATTCCTTACTTATTTAGTAATCACACAATGAATTGACAAGGAACATGTTACGTTCCTTGTCAATTCATTATACGCCTACAGGACCACCAAGAGCGTCGTTCAATCTGCCTTAGGTATTCTGATTCCGTATACAAATAACCAATATAAATACGTTTTGATGTTGATTCACAGGATATTGTAACATAACTGTAACTGATTTGAGATACACGTGTTGCTGTTGAGTAATACACGTGAATGTAAACCGCAAATATCTGCGAGTATACAGTATCATAATCATTGGCATCTTTTACCATGGCGACGGATCGAACTCCGTTGCTATTTTCCGACGTAATCATTATTATTTCTTGTATTATATAATTGTTATTACCTGTCTCCAATTGCTTTGCTTCCGTGTGTTTTACTGAGATAATAATATTTCCATTTATGGGAACACGGATACATAGGTATGTATAGGTATACGAGGACATAACATTGACCGCTCATTAAATCATTTAGATTTTTATACATAGTTTTAAGTATATAATACGTGTCTTGAGGCAGTTTTCTTTTTGAATTTTACTATACGAATTTATTTATTTTCTATTTTATTTCTTACCGAATACATGCATTAATTTGATTGTGCTAGAAATAGTGAATTGGTATAGTAATATTACATTCGGTATTTTAAAATATTATAGGTTAAAATTAAAGAATTTAAATAGCATTAAACAAGAACATAACATATTTTGTTAGATTATTAATGTTGTTTACATTATAATCTCCTGACACACTTTTTTGCTCTTAAGTATACTGCCATGTTCGGCTATACTAAGATACCTCATCAAAATCATTATCAATAATAATACGTTTATATTACCTAAATTAATATTTTTTTAAACATATTGATTTTCATTACCACGGACTGTATATATCACTTTATTCTAGCTATAATATGGATACAACTATCCTGTGCATAATAAACTATTTTGACACATTGCTGATTTTTTGCTGGATGTAATAGAACTCATGTCATTTTAGTATTTTTTAAGTAAGTTAGTCTAGACTAAACAATATTATCTCAATTAAACCGAGCATGTTCAAAGACACGAACAAGTCTCTGACCTCCAGTGTTTAGAAAACTGGAAATGTGCTTAAGCCGCAGGCAGCATATTAAAACCTTGGATTGATGACCCTCATACGAGTTCATAGAAGGAAAAAATCGTGAATTGTTTGGGTTGCCATCAAAATCGATGTGGAGGACTACAATATTGGAAAAGCTTTGGATTAAGATGATGATGTGAAATTCCTAAGAGTCAATTGAAACGAGCGTGTTCAAGACACCGATCAGTCTGCGACCTCCATTGCTTAGAGAACTAGGAATGTGCTTAAGTCGCAAGCAGGATAGTAAACCCTCGGCTTTATGAGCCACATATGAGCTCACAGAAGGAAAAAAAATTGAATTTATTGAGTCACCATCAAAATCGATGTAAAGGACTACAATATTGAAAAAGCTTTACCTATTTGATGATGATGTGAAATTCCTAAGAGTCAATTAAAACGAGCGTGCTCAAGACACTAACCAGTCTGCGACCTCCAGTGTTTAGAGAGCTGGGAATGTGCAGAAGCCGCAGGCAGGATATTAAACCCTCGGATTTATGATCCAGTAATTAACGCTCAACCTGCAGCGGATATTGCGCGGTTACGCCTAATCTTGACTACTTTGATTTCTCTAACTATTGACGTAAGTTTAACGCTGATTATACCTATATTTTGTGGAAAAGCTCAAATTGTTTTATTGAATATTAATCTGAGTTGTATTATACAAACTCCAAGCCCGAAACCCATAATAACAATACTGTATGTAGATTTATACATGAACAAAATATCGTGATTCTAATAAATTATCTATTTATTTGTTACGCACTGGTACTTCTATCTTATGTAGAGTTATTTAAAATTAGAAAATCCGTTAACCTGCCGCTAAATAGCAGTGTTTGCACTGCTGTGTTTCGGTTTGGGGGTAAAATAGCCGGTGTAAGGCAATCCATCTAAGTCCTCAGGGTAGGCAGCGCATAGGCGATTTTTGGTCACTATGTCCATGGGCCTCAGTTTCTGCTTTCCATCAGGTGGGCTGAGAGCTCAGTTGTCTACCTTCGTCACATAAAAAAAAGTTATTTGAAATAAGATTATTTAGCGAACAAAGTATTAATACTACGCATGGGTGCGCCAAAGTATTTATAAAATTGCAACTTAGATTATTGGAACTCCGAAAATTTTTCTTATACAATTTAACTTCATAATGATCGGTATTTAGAATAATCTTTGTTCATAATCATCATCACATAGAATTATTTATGTTCATAATATTGTTTTTCATACATATTTTTAGTACTAACTTTTATGTTTATATAATTTTTCACTATACTTATTTTATGCTATATATTCTAATGTTATAGGTATTTATTTTTATCTGTACTGGTTTTATGTATGAATTATTTTTGTTTAATTAAATATAAATCGTACTATTACTGTAAACTAGCTACCTGCACAAATCAGGTTGTGGCAGAGTAGGTACTGTACTAAACGGGTTTCCTCTAAACTTTTTTTGTCCGAAACGCTTAGGACATAACAGACTTGGTATAATCTATTTTGGCATCAACTTAATGAGACAGAAACATCACTTGGCTTAAATAACAATATTTCGAATATTATTTTGTCCAAAACTATCTTGGCATATCATTAATTACATAATTACGCCGAGTGTTATAAGACAGAAATTAGATTTGCATTTTTTTTTGGGCATGTAGCCACACGTTCGAAACTTGCCTTTTTCGTCAGGCAGAATTTGCTGTGAGGGTGAACATTTCTGCAGTGAGCGAGCGAAGCGAGCGAACAAAACCTTCCGGGGCAGATCCGACTCGGGTAGGTTAGGTTAGAAGACTAAGGCGGGAGCTTCGCTCCCGCCTTAGTCTTCGAGGTTATTTTTTTTTTAGCAACCTAGAAAGTACTCAGCTCAGTAACACAGTAAGTAACATATAGAATATTACTACTACCTCGATTATATTGAGAGGTTGTAATTATTCCTTCTCTGTTATGCTAAAACAAACTATGCCGATACTTTTTATGCACATCCAGATTATGCCTCATCATAAATAGGAGCATCGAAATTATGCTCGAATAATATTCGAACAACAGTCACACAACAGTTTCTGCACAAAGCCCATTATGACTACATAGTTTATGTTATTCATAAAAGAAT
Source organism: Thaumatotibia leucotreta (assembly GCA_025490895.1). NCBI lineage: Eukaryota > Metazoa > Arthropoda > Insecta > Lepidoptera > Tortricidae > Thaumatotibia > Thaumatotibia leucotreta. The sequence goes on from JALPQI010031267.1 coordinate 17,076, forward strand.
TATACCACAACAGAGTGAACCTAATGGGAAAATGTTTATAAATAAACAATTTATTTCAAATAACTTTATGAGTATAGATTAATCTACTTGACGACTTTAGGAGGATAACATTCCGAAATAAAAATCATTATGAACATTGTAGGTAGAAGTATAATTTTTAGTAAGAAAAAAAGTATGAGAAAAAATTTTCGGAGTAATGATGATTATGAGTAAAAAACGGTATTAGTAAAAATATTCGAAGAAAAAATTGTATAAGTGCCAATATGGACCCACTACGCATACGAGGTCATCATTTTTTAAATGACGTTTCCATACATTTGGTTCTGGTATACCCCACCTCGTAAGCCGAAGGTTAAAAACGGAGCTACGAATAACTACGTTTTCACATAATTACCACCTTCGTTAACAGTATTTAATGAAAGCAGTAATTACGCTAGAGATGTGGCTTATTTCCCACATGTGATTATAGGGCAATGTATACTAAGCGTTTCTTGTTGATACAAGTCTGTCGTTTCTACGCTAATGAAGCTTTGAGCCACCTTTGAATTTAAAGCATTGTTTGTAACACTTCCTACACAATGTACATTTTACTCACATAAATAATGTACAGTCAAGGGCATTAATATATATACACTTCTCCATACTGATCCCTTACAAATGTGTCTATATATTAATGCACTCGACTGTACTCTTCTGTTTGAAAGCGCTTCACACCTTGACAATACCATACATACATTACCTATATACATACTATGATAACAATGTTACTTAACTATATTATTATTTGGGGTTTTTAGTATTGTAATATAGATAAATAACACGTATTTTGTATTATTGTAATATCATAATAAATTTTCTGATGATCTCATCCGAAAATTATTATACAGAGATGAGGCCATTTTGTGGCACCTTTTTGCTAAATAGTTATTATATACATCGGTAAGTAAATATTTTTTCTAACAGTCTTATTTTCTTTATGTCGTATACCCATTGAGAGGGCTATGCTGGGAGTTTCTCTGCGAGATCGGATTCCATCCGCAGTCGAACCAAAGTAATCGATATATCTCTCCGAACCATTAAACTGAAGTGGCAGTGGGGCACATTGCGCGTAGAACCGGTGGCCGTTGGGGCGGAAAGGTTCTCGAGTGGAGGCCTCGTACCGGAAGGTGCAGCGTGGGTAGGCTTCCCACAAGGTGAACTGATGACCTGGTAAAGGTCGCAGGAGTCCGCTGGATGTGGGTGGCACAGGACCGGTCATTGTGGCAATCTTTTGGGGAAGCCTTATGTTCAGCAGTGTGTCTTTCGGCTGATATAATGATGATGGTGAGTTTTGAGAATAACCGTTAAAAACACCGCGTTCCAAATTTGAAAATCGGACGGCTGAGCTCACCCATCAATACAGCGGTCTGGTTATGATTAGCAGATTTGTAATTAAGGCGCGTGTGGCTTGCGTGTGGCGTGTGGCGTGTGGCGTGCTGATCGATCATATACGTTTTACGAGCTTTATTAACCCGCGTGGTCTAAAAGGGATAGGGAGTTATTATGGGAATTTTTCACATCATCAAGCGCAGGGTTCGACGATGGTTTCATGTGAAATTGGGAGTTTATATACAATTATAGGCATATTATTTTACATCACACTTGCTGTCTAAGCGCGCTATTGCTTGCATGCATAGCGGGAGTAATAGAAATTCCTTAGGGAGTTATAGAAATGTCAGTACGTCATTTTATAAAATTTTGTCTTAAAACTTTTTTTTGTCGGCAAGTATGATGTAAGACATTGCATGCATCAAGGGAGGTAAGTACGGAATTACTAACGAGAGTGTTATTAGAGTGGGGGATAGAATGAGCATTCGCTTGTTTAGTCTAAATCCACCATAGCTTTTTCCTTCATAGATACCAAAATAAAAAAACGGGAAAACGTCCCTAGTCTCATACATTTAGATTGGTAAGCTACGGAGGTTTCCAGTCCAATCCAGCATTAGTATACTGATGCTGGAGTGGCCGAGTGGTTTAGGCATCAGCTGCGGAAGCTGAGGACGTGGGTTCAAATCCTACCTACGGCGTTAGTGAACCTCGGTATTTTTGCTTGGATATATGACATCTAATATTTATTTTTTTATACAGTTAAATCGGTATAAACATGCCTGTATCTCGTCTCCAGCTGTTTTAATTGAATAACTGTTGTCTGTTTAGGCACAGGTCCCACCAGCAATGCCACTATTATCGAGTTTTTTTTCCCCGAGCGATAGAATTCTATAAGAAAATGTACTCGTCGGCAATGTGAAAATCCAGATCAACTATTCAGTCTGTAATTTTTACTAACACAGAATCTTTACTTTCTGTTTATTTCTTGGGCTAAAAAATAGCCGATAACCTATTATTTTCTCGCTTTTCGAGAGACCAGGATGCTTAGCCAAGTTGCCAATCGCTATCGCTTAGTAGCGTATCGCAGTTTTCCCTCTCTGTCACTCTTTCATATTAATGCGACAAATTGACGATTAAGCGTTAGCGCTCGGAAACTTGTCTAAGCACCCAGTAGGCCTAGCCACAAGCGATAAGTCACGTGACCATGATACCTAATGTATAAAAACGTTCACGTGACTTTAGCTACGAATCTGTCATTCTCATACATTTATTACTTATCGCTTGTCGTATACAACTGCAATATGGCATCTTGGTAAGGCCTGCAGTACCTTCTAGGCATGTTAAGCAAGGATTTGATGCAGACCGCATTTCTGTCTTCAGAAGCGTATCTGCACTTAACCGCAACTGCAAGCAATATTGCTGCCGTTATCTGGTCTTAACATGTTCACTGGCTGTGTCTCACAAGCGCCAGAGCTTTTATTACAAAGCAGTAAGGTTTATTTCGTCAAATTGGGATAAGATACGTGTTGAATTGGCTATATTGATACGTGTAAACGGTTCCCGAAATTGGCCTAACTGTTATACGTTTAAGATCTGGCAAAAGCTACTTCCCAAGTAGAGCTGGTAACGCACTGGCATAAAATAATTTAGTGTAATAATTTGATCCCTTTACACGAAGAAGAAGACTTAATGGTACATTTTACATAGACATCAGTGGAGTCTATATTGAGGATGAATGAAGTTTTACGCGAAACGTTTCGGAGAGCCTAGGTCTTCATTATCAAGCACTGCCCGCTCTGGTGACTGGCCTTGAACGGGCCTTATGTCCAGATGTAAAATATGTGACGGTGACTGCTTTCCATCAGGCGGGCCGTATGCTTGTTTGCCACCGACGTGGTATATAAAAAAAAAATGTAATGATGTAATGCAAGTGCTGTCTATGCTCAAAATGATGGCATCTAGCTGAAAGACACACTCATATTTATATCTCAGGTGCTTTCGTTTCGTTCGGAACAGACGCTATACCTACAAAAACTTTCATCATCATATCAGCCGAAAGACGTCCACTGCTGAACAAAGGCCTCCCCCAAAGATAGCCAAAATTACCGGTCCTATGTCACCCGCATCCAGCGGAGTCCTGCGTCCTTAGACAAGTTGCCGATCGCTAACGCTTAATCGTCAATCATAAACGAAAGGTAGCTAACTGTCTTTGTCGCACTAATATGAAAGAGCGACAGAGAGGGAAAACTACGATACCTACGCTACTAAGCGTTAGCGATTGGCAACTTGGCTAAGCATCCTGGGACCTTCATCAGGTCATAAGTCCACCTAGTGGGGACCTGCCCTACCCACGCTGCGCCTTCCAGTACGTGGCCGCCGCCCGAGAATCTTTCCGCCCCAACTTTATACAATAAATAACAATTAAATACGGAACTGGATTTCTCTACAAAAATTAGGAAACTCATTGCCCTTGAGAAATTACAATGTCAAGTTCCAAGTTCCCCTATTTTGACTTAATTTTTCACGAAAACGTCTTCCTAAATCACTTTTATTCACTTTAAGTTTTTACACGATTAGCAAGGCAAACTAATCTTCCTAATAAATGGGCTTGAACAACAGTAAACAAACCTAACTATTGTTGAGGGTAGTTTTAGTGGGGAAACTAACAAGAACAACATTTACTAACGTCCAGAGATTTTGACGAAGCGGTTAGTTTATTAGATCAAATAAAAGTTGGATAAAGTACAGTTCGAACTTCGGCGAGAACAAGTTCTAAATACCAGGTGATTTTTTAATCACTGATCAAATTTTAGGGCGTTCTATCACTGATGAACATTGGTCTCCCCCAAAGATTGCCACAATTACCGGTCCTACGCCACCCGCATCCAGCGGATTCCTGCGACCTTCACCATGTCATCAGTCCACCTTGTGGGGGGCCTACCCACGCTGCGCCCTCCGGCACTCGTGAACCTTTCCGCCCCGACGGCCATCGGTTCTACACGCAATGTGCCTACTGCCACTTCAGTTTAGCAAATTCGGAGAAGTACACCAGTTGCTTTGGTTCTGCTACGGATGGCCTCGTTTCTAACACGATTTAGCAGAGAGGCTCCTAGCATAGCCTTCTCCATTGGATGACTTTGAGCCTAGTGCCTAGTTTAGTTTATTTGTGAGAAACTTACCCGACGGGGCGACCGAATAATAATAAAATGTTGTTCCATACAAACCCTGAGATATTAGTAGTAATGGCTGTTTTTTATTTTCGGGATTCGGATGTTGGTCGGAGGGTTAGAGAGGCAAGCAGTAGAAGTCTTATGGCTGCAATGATGACGTATGACTGAAAAAAAAAAAAATGCCAAAAATAAACTTATTTTCCGCCTAAATATAACTGTAAAACAAACTAAAGCCACAGTTACACTGGACGTATTCGGTTCGATACACAACAGCACAAGTTGGCAAGACAAACAGCCGACGCCGATGGCTACTGTTTACAGTTTACTCCGAACTTCCGTCCAAGATGGCGCCCAGTGTCTTTACTATGATCTGTTTCTACCGCGAACTTCGAAATCCAAATATGTCTCTCTCACTCTAATGACGCCTTCGTTGGAGTGACAGAGAAAAATCCTCGAAATTTACGAGGCCCTACCGCGAACCACGAACGAAGTGTTGCCTCTCATTCGCACGTGTGAATTCATACGTCAGTGTGACAGACACTATTCGGGCGTCGCGTCTCGATCGCGAGAAAATGGGTCAATAGTTATTTGTTATACAAGGGTGCAAAGTTGTATTTTACCCGCGAGTATGAAATTGAAACGAGCAAGCGAAAGGATTCTATAGTTGAACCACGAGCGAAGCGAGTGGTTCTAAAATAGAATCCTGAGCGCAGCGAGTGTTTTAACATACGAGAAGTAAAATACATTTGCACCCGTGTGTAACACAAAACTTTTCCCCTCACTATAGCGAGGAAACTCAAAAAAGGTAATTATTTGTTCACATTACAATCATCATCGGGTTAGTGATAATAATTTTCCAAATGCATCATGTATTTAATGCAAGATTTTGTCGCAGTAAACTTAGCACGAAAAAGTAAACGCAGCACGATTTTAACACATTCCTGTAGTTGCACACCAATGCCAATGCATTATTAAATCATTCACATTCATTATTTTTACAAAATTAGAACAGAACACCCTGAAAGTTGTTTAGTTTACTATTTTTATGCGTGTTCGAGTCGGTAAATAAAGATTATAACCTATAATATTCTTTGACAATGTTGACGTTGACATTTTCTGCGTTTTGTGATTGCATCTAGTCATCTTATCATCATTCACTAAAACAATTGTTACTTATGGAATTTTAGGATTTATATGTTAAAATCATCATATTATATAAAGGTTTGTATTTTACACTAAATTCTCAAACAAATTATTTAATTATCATTAATATGGAACAATTTCCATGAGCATTTTACGTTTTGTTATTCCAAAACCTAGGTCATTACTTTGCCACACAAGTGAATAATATGCGTTTTTACACGTTCGTATTAAAGGATAAACGAGCACTTTACGAGCTAGTGAGGGGAAAAATTCTTTTCGTTGTCTTATTTTGTGTCCCTAAAAAATGTGACGCAGTGGTGATTTTTGTATGAGATGATGTTTTGTTTTCAATTTCTGATTTATGGATTAAAATCTAGCGTGAAAAAGAAATACACAGTACTGAGTCGAAACAGCAACTAAAAGGTGTCACAGAGTGGTGAAACAAGACAACGAAAAGAATTTTGACCCAAATATCAAACAAACTGATAGTGTTCGCATCGCGTCGCGTCGCGTCGCCCGTACGACGCGCCGGATCACGTAGGACACTTGTATTAGCTGACAGCTGTTTGATTTTATCGCGTCGCGTTATGTCGCGTCGTCTACGCTCATGGTAAGGGTAAGGACAGATTATTTTAACTTAACGTAAACAAAGGGCGTTTAAAATATCGAGTTTTATAATTCTGACCTTGTGTTTTGTTGAAGGGGTGATTAATGACTGGATTTTTTATACTTAAGGTGTATTTTAAGAGTGATGATATTTTTTCTTTGTTTCCCGTGACGGAAATGGAAGAATAGGAATATAAAAGGCTTGGTATTCATTTTCTATAGTTTAAATCGTAAATAAGGATACAGTAGCCGTATCATGAGTAGGAAATTAAAGGATACCTACGTTAGGTTTTACCGATACGTAACGAAAAGTTTCTAATTCCATGATAAAATGTTATAGCGCAAGGGAGAAGAGTTTTAGATTATTTAAAGTACATACTTATTAAATAAATTACAAATATGACCGTATTAGGTCAAATTAGAAATTGTAAAGGATAGGTATCAGTGTAAAGCACTTAAAAGTTTTGTCAGTGTAAAATATACGTATAGTTTGAAAATTTCGTTAATGTAAAATATAATAATTTATATTTTACAGACAAACGGATCTTAATCGCGTAAACTTACGTTTAATTATATCCTGACGTTTCGGGCATGACGTTACACCCGTGGTCGCAGGCAGACCAATATAAAATATAATAAGTTACGAAGATACTATAAGTTTCTAAGTACATAAAAATACCAATTTAGTTTTATAACTACGCTCGAAATTTGATCCCCAAAAAGCCAACGCATTGAAAATTACTCGACGCACTTTGCTGTACAAATATATCATTGGGTTCTGTCAAAAGGGGCATATGGAGTTCGCGTCGCATTAGTATTGTTGACAGCTTTACCGTTTGAGAAACGAACGTGGATAGAAATAGAATACGAGTTTGTGGAGCACTCTAATTTGGTTGTGTCAATAAAAAATGTAGACAAGTTCACTGTTTGGTAAACTTTTATTGGAAGGCGTTATTGAGGTGAAATTGAACTTTCATGAGACGTAATAAATAACCATAAATATAATTAAACGGATAAACTCACTGCACGTAGCTTCTTCGCGTTATTGGGGTTTAAATAATTATAAATAAAAGAAATATCTTGGGACATCTTACACAAATCGACCTAGACTACCGGCAGGGTCACTACCAACTAGGCTATGAAGCAGTAAATAAGTATTATAACGAGTTTCTTCACTAAAATTATTTGGTAGATATTTAAATACGTCGTAGAACGAACTATTTCACCAGTAAGAATTAGCTACTATTTACAGTATTACAGAAAAATACATATTTTATTACATGAAATTGGGTTTGTAATGACCTTTTCTTGATACAGATGGGGCTTTTTTTACGCACTGTACGATAAGTGGTTTTTTGTTAGGTCGAAACTGAAAAACGTCGTACGATACTCGTGCGAAAAGGAAATTCGTAACTCGTGTCGATTTAAAACACCCCCTTCGGTCGTATTTTAAATTATCGACACTCGCTTACAAGTCGTGTCTTAATGTACTCATTTATAACGTTAAGAACATAAATAAATAAACAATTTCGGATATAAAGAAACAAGTGTATACAACTATATTTTTGAGTAAAATATATCATGTCAATTATACAATCAATCAATACCGGGCCTGTCAGAATTCGAACATGTAACACATTAAATTTTGCCCGAGTTGGCTATTTCCGTATTAAATATTTGCATGTCAGATGTCAAGTGCAAATTAAACACAAATATTCAATTATTAATGCCCTGAGGCTGATACGTGTGAGTTACAGATTAAATAATATTCACAGAAATCGAGCTGGACGCAATTATTTGTAATTTGACTATAATAAACATTGCACTGTGGAAATTTTGGAAGCTCAATAAAGGTCTTCACATATTAACACACGGCCCCAATGGAAGACCAGCGCTGGGCTGTAATTACAGGCCCCAGCTTTATGCTGAATTGCGGACCGTTTTGTGGCAAACTTTGTTTCTTGTCCTTTTGAATGTCATAAAGTCATGTATTGTGTGTCACAAATAAATATTATTTCTTTCTTTTCTTTCTTTCATTATAACAGCTCAATGGTGACTCGACTCTATTGCCGCAGAATACATACTAGTATAAGTACAGAAAACCATCTCCAAAAACCCGTTCAAAGAAATAAGGACTCTTGCCACGATACTATTAAGTTCAAATTACCTTACTCTTTCTATCGCGTAACTCGTGCCTTTTCTGAAAAATAAGGTTGCTTCTTTTTAAAAAATGATATAACCTCAATATTTAATTACTACCTTTGTTATATTTTTTTTAATATTCATTGTTATAATCAATTCTCTGACAGAGGTCGAATTAGTACGTAGATATTCGACGAACAACGGAAGGAACAGAGATATACGATTCGTATAGCCTTGTATCTTTCTCTCGACCTAAACTGAATCTCATTAGTGCATCATGGTAACCCCCCTGAAATCGATTAAGGAGAAAAAATATTTTTTGTTAACTATTTTTTTTTTATATTAGATGTCATTCATATACCAAAAAAACTGGTGATGATGGCTGATGCCTAAACCACTAGTCGGACTCGCCAAACACTGGTCGGATTTCTCGAGTAAGTATCATCATCATCATCATCATCATCATCATCATCAGCCAATTGACGTCCACTACGCTGGACATAGGCCTCCCCCAGAGAGTTCCCCAAATATCGGTCGTGAGCTGTCCGCATCCATTGGACACCCGCAACCTTTACCAGTGATTACTTACGGATCTGAAACGTGGTCGTTCACTATGGGACTCATTAGGAGGCTCAGAGTCACTCAACGAGCGATGGAGAGGGAAATGCTCGGGGTTTGTCTGCGAGATCGCATCAGGAATGACGAGATCCGCAGAAGAACGAAACTGACTGACATAGCCCGAAGAATCGCCAGGTTGAAGTGGCAGTGGGCTGGCCATATTGCCCGGAGGACCGATGACCGGTGGGGTCGGCGTGTTCTCGAGTGGCGACCACGCACTGGACGGCGCAGCGTGGGAAGACCCCCCACAAGATGGAGCGACGACCTGGGTAAGTATATGCAATCTGTTATAAGGCGACGCGCCTTTGACCATACTCTAAGAAGCAAGAAACATGTGCTAGATGCCTCCTATGCGAATATACGGAATTATGGTATACCGTTGGACCACTTCCAAAGCATAGCATTATTATCATCATATCAGCCAAACACCGACCACTGCTGCACAAAAGCCTCCCCGAAAGATTGCCACAATGACCGGTCATGCGCCACCCGCGGACTCCTGCGACCTTATTATGCATATTTTAGTGCTTATTGTTTTGTAATATTTATTAATATCTTACATGAAACTAAACAATGGTTACCTACTAAAATAAGCTTAGATTAATATTTTCCTTAATCTTAACCTATTAAGATATACATAAATATTTAACACAGAAAAGACAATGTGCGTCCTACACAGTTTAAATCTATTACGGTCATCTCCAAAAACATGTCACCAATTATGAACCTTACGCCCCCGACATACGTTCTATGATGTATTCATATTATTAAACGAGACTAGTAGATATTCAAATGTTATAGCCTCAAGTTTATGGAGATAGATTGACGATGTTGATGTTGGTGCAATCAGAGCTCGTATTGAAGGCATGCTAGTCTGTTCGGTCGCTTGGTTGACCATTCTGCTCTGGAGATTGGCGTAGCTATAACAATTAATGCCGATAGTTTGAAATTTACCTATATTTCCGTAAGATAATACATTACGACACAAGTGCGAAAAACATGACATTCGAAACGAGTGACGATGTTTTTAAACACGACTGAAGGGAGCGTTTCAAATCGACACGGGTTACGAATTTTCTTTTTACTCGTGTCTCGTACGACGTTTTTTAGTACAGATGGCCCTCCGAAGTTGTGGACCTGACGTAAAATGACCCACTTCTCGCACTAGTGCCTAAAAAAGACACCATCTGTACTAAAAAAATTAAATAAGATAGGTGTGTGAGGGTTAAAATAAATAAATAACCTGACTGGTATTCAGTTAAGGTTCAGCTTGTGAGTTACGCTATGGAACTGACTCGTTGAGATTCAGATGAGGTCCTATACTGAATTTCATTAATAGATCGTGCCTCCTCCACGAATATTATTATACTTTCACAGTTTTCAGATTTTCTCTTTATTCCTTACAAAACCTGGCAACTTATGCCTGTGTTCCGAACTATTTTCGTAGTATAAATATTATATTATCACCTATATTATTATGTATACACTAAAATGTTTTGCTTGAAATTACTTTATGTGCCAGAAATGGTATCTTAATATACATATACATAGTATGTCCGTTCTGTGTCACTAAATAGTAATCGATTAAAAATTTAAAATTTAAACACACGTGAACAATTTAACAGAATGTTAAAATTAACCTGCATTGTCATTTGTACTCGATTCTTGAGATTTTCCGGCAGATTTCCTCTTCCGGACAATGTGTTCAGATCAGTTAATTAAGATCATCCATCAGACCGGGTCCCTGATGGCCGATTGATTAAGTTTGTGTCATTTTTTTGCGGTAACTGAATGATCCTCGGATCAAGGGGAAAGATTTCATTAATTTGTCGCAGAATCACCAGAAAAACTTGAAGATAATCTTACATGAAGTTGACATTGTTAAGGCATAAAAGTAGGCAAAGGTGCATTTAGACCTAACGAGTATTCGCTCATTCTATCCCCCATTCTACGAAATTCGTTCGTTACACAAAATGTGATTCGTTGAAACTCATTGATTTCGTAGAGTGGGGGATAGAATGAGCGATTGCTCGTTAGGTCTAAACGCACCTTTACCTACTTTATGCGAATGCTCCTTTGGTCTAAATAGAATCTTAATAGAAGTTGCGAGCAATGCAAGCATGTAACAACGTAAAAATATCCATAATGTAGCACTATTTTATTCCTGTAGAATTGTAGATTTAGGATGGTTAAATAGCAAGAATTAAACGATTAATCGAATTACGAGTATTTAGTCACTAAGCGCGACATTATTTGGAGAATTGAAACTGAGAACGATAATTATAAGCAAACATTGAATTGAAGATGTATTACTATAATTATAAATATAACTAAACGTGAAATAAAACTATGAAAACGGATAAACTCGCGTATTAACTTCGCGGAGTCATCCGCAGACCACGAACCCTGTAAAGTGTTCGAAACGTCGGAATGAAGTTAAAATTAGTTAATATACGCGAGTTTATCCGTTTTCATAGTTTTATTTCATGAGTAATCCTCGCGGTAACCGAAGAAAATATTATAACTAAACAGTTAAACTCATACGAATGCGAGGCGTGAACGCGGGCTCAGTGCTTGATAATGGAGACCTAGGCTCTCCGAAATATTATTTTACTCCTTACAGGATAATGTGTCACCAAATGTCAGTTTCATAAATTTGCTGTAGAAAACGAATGAAACTTATATGTATTTCCTAACTTGGATTTATGTATCTATAAATCTACACCCATTAGGGTGCTTCTTATTTTTGAAAATTTGTAGGATGTTCGAACCAATACAGAAGCCCTTTGCTCTCCCAATTGCAAGTAAGAAGTTCAAGAAAGGCAAAATGATTAGTCTTGTTTTTTTACTTCGGTAGCGACCCCTAATTTTTGTTTATAATAATTGAAAAAAAAAATGATTTACTAATCAAGTAACAAATTGAGAGGGTGTCCCATAGAAAATTGCAATTGGAAGAGCAAAGAGCTCCTTTATTAGTTCGAACAAAATAGCAAAAATAAGAAGCACCCTAACACACATTCTTGAACTTTCTCTATCACATCACATCAAATACAGGAAATCATATAAATGTAAAATTATTCAATGAAATTTGATTCACTAAGTTGCAATAGCTCTCCAAACTGCTTGCTTCCGAAGTCGGATTGCGGGGCGATGAGACGCGCGGAAACGCTGAGTGAGCTAACTTTGTTATTACTATTACCGCGATCAATGAAACGGGTGGAAATGGAAGGCTGTCAAAGGTTAGAACTAAAGCCATACTTGTTTATAAAACAGGTTTAGAGGAAATACGTAATCCTACATAAATAATTACATAATACATTCTCGGTCAATGAATACGGGTATTTTTACTTTCCTGGTCATCTTTTGAGAATAAAATGTCATGTTGTCAGAGATGAATGACATGTTCGTCAAAAAAACATTTTTCATAACAAGTCACTGAAAAATGCATGAACGATTCATTTTTTTACACTATGAGTTTTTATCTTCACACAGAAAAAAATGTAGTTGCCCGAAAATGATATACGTCATTTAATATCTTTTTCTCAAACTTGATACGGAATGTTAATGTTACTTACTTTAAATTAAGCCCGGAAATACTATGTATCCGGTGTCATATGCTAAGATGATATGTAAAGAGATTTCATGTATTTATTTCACACCTAGGACTGCAAACAAACTGTCTTTTGTTTTGAAACGTCAAATTGTGACACTAGGTCTTGACATTCAGCCACAGAAAAAAAAATAACCTAAGAACGAATGTCTATACCAACAGGTAAAAAGATACCTCAAACAGATAAAAAAAAAAGTTAGGCGCGAATGTTTTTTTTAATGTTGTACGATACTGTACTATTGGTTTATTTACAAATCAAATAGTATGGTTCGGCGAAATCAGTTCGTTTTATTTCATGGCAAGTTTGAGAAAAGCACTATACAAATCTCAGCGAGAAACAGGGTTACAGGCCACGTATTCCTATCTGGCCTCAGTTCCTTCGGCCAGATAAATATCTACTTGGCCTGTAACCCTTCGTTTCCCGTCCTTTATAGTAATGTACTATTACTTCTTTCGACATCAAAAATGCGTGAGTAAAGTTTGTCGGATTTAGGTACCCCGGGTGTACCGGAAGATCGGACTATTTTTTGGTGAGTTGAAAGAATGTCACAAAAATAATCGTAAAATTAATAATGTCATGCCCGAAACGCCAGGATAAAATCAAACGTAAGTTTACGCGATTAAGACCCGTTTGTCGTTAAAATATGAGTGATAATTGTGAAAGTTTAAATCAATAAACACTTTGCTGTGATTACTATTCACTAGCTCCAACTATACACAATAACATAAACATACGGCGCTGTGATTGGACGAACCGCAGCCGACCAGAATCCATCATCGGATTATCGACTGGTGGTCAACCTCGGCAATTTCTGGCAACAGTTCGGAAAACTAGCTTTTGCCAAATATTTGACCGCCTTCCAACACACTCGCTTGTGGTCCACGCTTTGAAAAATGCTTGTTTTTGTTTTGTTGACGTTATACGAATTCCATTCAGCTTCAGAGACAGTAGGTACGTATAGCAAAAGTACGATTGTGTGAAGTTGCATTTTATAAGCAGTGAATACCTCTGTAATAACAAGTAATTATTAAGAAAATGATTTGGATAATACAACCAGAAAACTACAAGGTCGACTGACGATTCATACGAATTCCATTCAACTTCAGAGAGAGTACGTGTAGGTATACTAGTGGCCTATCCAATTCAACAAAATCGACAACTTTTTGTATGGGAATTTATCCATGCCGCAGGCAGAGCTCCTAGTATTCTTTTTATAATTGTATTAATTTATAGGTAAGTATTTGTTATTTACAGTTACTAATAAAATAATACAATACATAGTTAAAACATGTTTTATAACATCACTTACGAACTGCCATGCCCAGACAATATATGTATATCTGACAGGTCGTGTCCTTTTCTTTCGTACGCTTGGGAAAAGAATAGCAATAATTTTAACTGGCGGATATACATATTTTATCCAAGGAACACATACATTTGACACAAATCGATTTAGTCCCACAGTAAGCTCAATAAAATTAAGGCTTGTGATGTGTATACCAAGCGATCGTAAATGTAAAAGATTATACTTAAATACATAGATCGCCGCGACGAAGGAAAAAATATTTGTTACAACTAAATACATAAATAATGCGATCGCCGGAATTCGAACCCGGAACCTTCAACTTCATGGGGTCACTGTTTAGGCTATGGAGGCTGACAATAATATTATGTAGACCTTAATTAGAACAAGGACACTTATATAACTTTGGAAGGTTTGTTGTTTTTATAGGTATATTGTAATTTTAGTATTAGTTTTATCTTTATTTTTTAATTTTAGTTTAATTTATAATTAATTTTAATTGTTGATTGATGAATAAATTAAATACACTATAACTTCATCTGTCATACTCGTAGGTCAAAATAAATAAAAAACTACGCGACGCCTATAGAAGTCATGTCCGCCGATGTATTAAGACACATTTCTCGGGCACATCAGGCACCATTTCCTTCGCTTTAAACACATTACAAGATTACATTCGAGTGACGACTGCGGTGTAGACTAAAGCACAGACGTTTCGCAATTTCCGCCTCTAGACTTCACATCGAGAAGAGGTAAGAACTGTAGAGAATGTATACTATAAGGGTGCGGCTCCACTGAGGCGGAGAAGAGCGCAAATGTGCAAAATTGGCCAATGAGACCGCATGACAGTGTTTCGAATTTTGAATTTGAAGAATGTAATTGGTCAATTTTGCACATCTCCGCTCCTCTTCGCCTCAGTGGAGCCGCACCCTTATAGTCCTCTACATTACTGGTTACTTTCGGATAAATTCTGTATTTAAATGAATGACATGCTATCAATATAACAAATAAAATATTAAAGTATTTGTATCAGTCACCCTGGAGGCTTTGGCCTCCGGGTCACGCCGCGAATTATAAAATAAATGATTCTTCTTCCACGTGTAGATTTTGAGTCTTCTTATTACACCTGCACCTCCTACAGTACTGTACACCAGGGTTTCCCATATTTTACAATTTTTATAAATTAATTACACATACTCTAAATCGGCTTCTATTTACTCAAAATACTCTGAAAAAAAAGCTCGTTTCTGTACAGGAACCCGTGCCGAATCTACTGAAATTACCATTCAAATTACTACAAGTATAAAAACATTTGGTCAGACAGTAAGTTGATTATGTATTATTTTTCTGTTCTCATCAAGTTCTTTTAATGAAAGAACGTTTATAAAGCAGTAATATAAGTACCTACATGTCCTGAAAAAAAAAAGGTTGGTTTCATACATTCTATATTCTAGTTTGTAATTACAAATTCAATACATCCAATAAGTAAATAGTTAGCTTTTGCCTTAATTTATATTTATGTTGAGAAATATGAAAATTCTCATTACTTTAAGCTAACCCGTTATGACCAAAAACGCCAATTTTATAGGGAATGACCCAACATATGTATATCGATGTGTTTACATTGCGTCGGCCTAAATCGCAAACCACGTAACTCAATCTGACCAAATTTTACAGGAGGCACAAAAAACTTGATTACCAAAAATTTTGCATGAAGACTTGCTTAGTATTTTTTTTATATAATGTTAAGTTAAATTTAGCCGTCAGATTGCTAAAACCATTTTTTTTGTAATCACCTGAATCTGAAAAATTTGGAGTTACGAGTTTTTCTTGACAATTTTAGAAAGCTAATCGGGAGTTAAGAGCTTCGCTATTAAAATCCGTATAAATAGAGGATAGTCTTTTGATCTGAAAAAGGTAATTGTGGATAAAAAAATAAAAAAAACTTGCAAATTTTCTTATAAATATCTATCAAGAATACACAATCAGAAAACCGTAGAACCTTATTACACATACCTGTTATACAGCACTCGTTTTCTTCCTTAATATTTACGCAAAACTGACGCGTAGTAACAACCTAACAAGGGCTTGCATTCCGGAATTTCGTAATATCGGAATTTCGGACCGATTTTGCTGTTTTTACAGTTCCGGAACTGACACAGCTAATACTCGTATCAGAATTCCGGAATTGAGTAAAAAAGTGTTTTTATTATATGGATAAACATAAAATATCAACACGATTATGATAATTAGGTACAGAAAACAAAGCCACCACAAGATATATCGATAAGTAGTTTGCCACAAATTGTATTATGTTTTCGTTTCTGTAGAATAAACTGTGTTTACTAAATACTAGGTACCTACTACTAAACCACGAAAACTGGCCACGGTAAGCAACGATCCTGTAAGATTTTAATAATCAATTGGGTTGTAATTATTTAACGTTATTTTTCATTTAGCCCTTCGATAATTATACGCTATTTACATATGTCGAAGAATCGTAACCTTTGACTAAGTCTCCACTAGGTAGCATTCCAAAAAAGTAAAACATTGGTATTTGTAATTAAAGTTATTTTAACAGTGTATTCCTGCTACATTTAGAAACTATAATGTCATATAAACTTTTCTGGATATAGCCTAGTTACAGAGTTATTACCAATTGAAAAAAAAAAATGTTGTTACTCAGTACGAAAGGTTTTTTTAACGGCGTTGGTGCCATTATGCAAAAGAGTCTCAATAACCTCATTAATACATTTCAAAAAGTGAGAAATAAAACCTTTCAAAAATGAGGTTTTCGTAAAAAAAAAAGTTAATACTCATTTTAAGTGTTAGTTTTATAACATATACTTTTTATGTTAAAATACAGTCAAAAATAGTAAAAAATAAAAGGTGACTGACGTGCACCTGAGACCTTATTTTTAAGGTTTTCTCACACTTGCCATTTCAATTATTATCTATGAAAACAATAGCCGATATACCAGGCAACTTCTATTAATGTCCCAAGTAATCTGTCCAATTTAACGGAAATCAATAAAACACAGTGTATAATGACTACTATTTCTGATTCGAATTACCATACCTATAAGTTAGTACTAAGTATTTGGTATAAGAACGTAACCTTAATTTACTGATGAACAATACAATGTGCCCATGAGGAAAGGGAAAAAAGGAAAGGGTTACAAATATCATATAAAGTTTAGCGGATGTTTATTTTAAGAGAAAATGCCTTGTATTACCGTTTTAGACCGTTACGCATTTTAGGTAACCATTTTGTCTCTGTGTTGCCTTAGTCAAGACCAACAACACAAAAGTCACACTTAATTGACAAACATCAAAAGAACAAACAATCTTTTATTTTTATTACCTAAAACATGAAAATGCATTTTTTTTGCAAAGTTTCATTAATACAATAATATCACAATATACAATAATTATAATAATATAGAATACTTTTTTAAGTAGTGCAGCATTCGAAATACACAAAAAATTTTGCTTCTTTTAGCCTCAGGAATATACTGTTAAAAATTTTCTGTTTCCTCATGAGCATCTTGTATACAAATCGTATTGAAATTTTAAGTTTTATTTAAATAATACCTAGTTTTACAAAATTGTCGTTAGTTCCGGAACTGGTTCCGGAATTCCGGAATGAAGTATAATATCGGAAATCAGTTCCGGAACTGAAAATGATCCGATATTGCAAGCCCTAATACTTACAATGTCATAGCAAGCTGTACTGACGGAAGTGGCAGGGAGGGAGATACGAGGTATTTCTTTTACAAAATGGCGGCCGGGAGTTGCGAGGTTTTCTATTTTGCTTTTTAAACATAAACGGTTTATTTTTCGTATTTATGAGTTTTGCCGTTAGATGCGTTCAGAATAGTACTATCTAAAAATGTCAAAACATGATTTTCATAAAAATTGGAGTTACGAGGTATGCGATTTAGGCCGACGTGTCTACAGGATATACAATGGCTTCACAGTCTGAATTAGTAACTTAAAACGTTTTACAATAAACAGATTATTAAACCCAATTAAAGCACAATAAGCAAAAGTATAAATAAGACATTTAAGCACCAAAAATGTATGTAACTATATATTTGTAACGATAATAAGCAATTGGACACCATATTCCTACGTCTAATTACATAAACAAGCAGTATTTGGAGACAAATTACTCCTTATAAAGACATGTATAACAACTTTGTCACGCCCTTACCAAATTACACCCTCCAAAGGAACAAGAACTGTTACCCTTTCATTTACCCCCTATATTTATTGTAGGGGCTCATTTAGACAGGCTTAGCTGTAATGGGTTTTACCTACGTATGTAAAAGTTGGTTTAAGTATGGTTTGTGTTACACCGTAGAGGTCCAATCTAAAATAAAAGGCTTGAAATTTAAATTATTGTTGATTTTTGAAGCAACGGTCGATGGGTCAAAAATACGTGTATCCTAAAAATAATAGTAAACCAGGTAAATTCTAAGCCTTTTTTATTAAAATTATTCTATTCAATAATTATTTCTCTTGAGGTGCATTTAGATTAAACGAGCATTCGCTCATTCTGTCCCCCACTAGGTAGACGAAATCGACGAATTCCGACGAATCACGTTTTGTGTAACGAACGGATTTCGTAGAATTGGGGATAGAATGAGCGAAAGCTTGTTTGGTCAAAATGCACCTTTACTTCTTTTCTTAAGCAGAACATGATATTGCGGGCCTCAAAAGCTTAAAGACTTACCATTGGTTTTGTTAAATATACCCAATAAGATATTTTAACACAACAGAATAATAATTTTGTATACCTAATGCAGTACAAGGCAATACACAGACACAGACAAACAATAAAGATTAACCCTTATTCATAATCCTCTCCTAACTTAGCAAGCGGATAAGTATTATTTGTTCTTTCCAGTCTTATCAATATAGGCATGTGATCGAAAGGGACACATAGTTCTTAAAGGCTTGCTAAGAGACGTTATGTATAGGGGGTAAATACCGGTATACCTTCTGGTCGCATAATCTTTTTCAGCCTATTCTATTTTGGCATACTTTTATACGCATAATTTGTATTAGCATAAATGTACTGTCGCATAGTAATTATTTCGGCATACTACTTTGTTCGCATATTAAAGTTTTGTAATAATTTAACTTGGACTAATTTATGTTTGCCTAATGTATACTACGCATATTACTGTTTGGACTAATGGTTACTAGCCATATATATTTCGGAAACCATAATTTTAGTTCCCTATTTGAATAAAACACTTTTTCTTTGTTTAACATCAATTTTAAATCAATTAACATGCATTTTACATATTGAGTATTTTACATATTTTAGAATGTTCCTTTATTCTGTTGCGGGTCTCTTGAATCTAAAATATTAAAATTGCGTTACTATCTAATATGAAAGTATAGATAAATTAGGTTAGGTTAGGTTAGTATGTTGTCCAGGCGCGAAGCGCCTAAACTACGCAGAATAGGGGGTCTGCGTCGCAGACCCCCGTCGACCTCGTTATTGTTCCCATATATTATGTAAGTAGATTATACACACTTGATTTGCCATGTTGAAACATCGGTTTTCCTTAATCGCTTACATTTTTTTATTACTCATCGTCACTTTTATTCAAAAAACTAAATGTGAATCTACCGTCATTCTCCGTATTAGTAGAACGCCTGGATGCTTAGACAAGTTGCCAATCGCTAACGCTTAATCTTCAATCGTAAACGAAAGGCAGCTAACTGTAATAGCATGTCAATCATGCCAGTTGGTACCTAGTCTAAGTTTAGGATTAACTATTTGTATGCATCGTGAAATGATGCGTAATAATTATTATGCAATTTTGTATTTATACTGTGTGATATTAGTTATTATGACGGGTATGCCTTTAAATGTGTATGCTTTTAAATATTATGCGTAAAAAAATATGCATAAATATGATTCGCCTTGCCAATATTTCGGCTAGAAGACATTATGCGTAACTATATTATTACATTCGTTAGTATGCATCCCAATAGTGAACCTTAAATACCAAATACGCGTCACAGAGCTTAATATCGCGTCAATGTGACGAAAAAAAACTTAAAAGCTTTCGCATAAAGTTACTCTTACACTGACGTGGACCAATACGGTGTAATAGAAATCTTTTGCTCTCCACATTATATTTTCATATTTACCCATTTACCTCGTATGTTTTACGTTTCCCATTTATTCAAAGCTGTAGCCACTTAGAAATATCCTTTGTTTAAAAAGGGATTTCAGAGTGCCACTTTAAATTTGTAGATGATAGAAGCCCGAGAGCTTTCCGATATTATCGCGGGCAATAAGCTTTTGTTTGCGCTAAAATGACCAAGTAAATAAGGCTTTCTGAATTTAATGAAGGTAGTATTTATTAAAAGAAGAAGGTATGGAGAGGGCTATGCTCAAAGTTTCTCTACGTGATCGAATCAGAAATGAGGAGATCCGTAGGCGAACTAAAGTTATTGACATAGCCCTCCGGATTAGTAAGCTGAAGTGGCAATGGGCAGGCTACATTGCACGCAGAGCAGGTCGATGGGGTCGAAAAGTGCTCGAGTGGAGACCACGGCGAGGCAAACGCAGCGTAGGACGTCCACTCACAAGATGGACAGACGACCTTATGAAGGTCGCCGGAACACGCTGGATGCAGGTCGCATCTAGCCGGTACATGTCGAGGTCCAGAGGGGACGCCTATATTCATCAGTGAACGTCTTATGGCTGAGATGATGATGAGTATGTATGTATACATAAAGTGTGGAAAAGTCTTTACTTAAATAAATAATTTACCGATGGTCCATGTGACCCACAAGTTAGACCGTAAGATCGCCGGGAGAGGTAGAATAGACAACTGCCGGCGACTATATTCATATGACCTGTCAGCCATCAAGTAAAGGGTAAACCGGGACCTTCTGGGCGAACTCGCTTCATCGTAGGCCACGTCACTGCAGTCGGCTAGTTTGTGGCCATGAGTAAGCCTATTTCAAATAAAAAAACTACAGGTATTCAGCGTAGGACTGAATGTCAGCCAACCTTATGGGTATCCTTACGCTAGGAGCAGATCTGGGGGACTTACGGTAGGTATTTGTTTTTACCTCATCATCAGTCTTTCTTAGTCCACTGCTGGACTTAGGCCTCTCCTATTAACTATGCGTACAGACGTATTAGGAGGTCATCATCATCCTATGATATGTAGTCCACTGCTGGACGTAGGCCTCTCCTATTAACTATGCGTATAGACGCATTAGGAGGTAAATGCCCATAATCGCCACGCTGGGCAAGCGGATTGGCAATCGCAGTAATGTGTCCACTATGATGACGCTGCTGCCCGTCATCAATGAAATCAAAGAATAGTCAGTAAAACTTCAATTCCTTAGTCGACTCTTACAACACCCGCGGGAAGAGTTACGGTGGTGACAAATGTATTCTTACTGCCGTCACCACACGGGAAAGTTATTTTTATCTATTATTTTAATAATAGTTTTTAAGGTTTTTATTCTTTAATATTAAACAAAATTGGTTTATTCTATAATATCCACCCGATACACCCTAAACGTGGCACTTGATCAACCACTATCACTATGCTGATGTAAACTATCGTCAGATTATGCTAATCAACGTACATGTGAAGCCGATTAAACCCGACGCAAATACCTGCACAATATATCCGTTAACCTATTTACTGAATAAACTATATCGACAGTGAACAGCGTCCTTCTAAATTGTACTTTATTGAATATAAATGTAGTTTAAGAGCTATTAACATTGATTGCACTGGATCCAGCGACACTGGGACGTACGTATCAATGTACTGGCATGGCATAGTAGACAGTTTACATGTTTTCATCACACCTGTTCGGTAAGGGCGGTAATGCGCTGCACCGTAGATGCGTCATTCCGCCCTAGGGCAATCAAATTTTCATACACCATCACGTCGCACTAGCGCGGCACCCGCAGCCGACGCAGGCGGGCAGCGGCGCGCGCCGCGCCGGGATTTCTGTCATAAAAATGTTAAAAAAGTCATCCCTGATTTTGAGTAATGATTTAGACCATTTTAGAGTAGTTTTTTGAAAACATTATATTGTTTTATTTAGTTTTTTTGCCTCACAGACGACGTCAAATGAAAAACATTGTGAGTGCCACGGGCGGTACATGAATTATGAAGTCGTGTGAAGTAAAGCCCGCGCCTTCGGCTTGGGCTTTACTTTCGCACTCGTTCACAATTTCTTATTTACCGCCCTTAATACACAATGTACTAAAGTATTGTATTCAGTCACTACGCGAGACATGTTTCAGCCAGACACGGTTCCGTTTTTGCCATATTGGCTACGGAACCCTAAAAAAAAACGACAATATCACCAACGTCCGAGGTGATCTTGGTCGTTTTTTCATTGGTATATGACGTCCATATTGGTATATAGTATTAAGTTACTACTTGGGAGCAAATAAAAACCAAATCAAAATATTTAGTAAAAAAATATAATAACTTGAAAATCACAAAAACAAAATTTTTGCGTTCTTGTGCGTGTGTGTAACATGACTCGGATATAAGCTTACGTTAGGGCACGTGTATTTAAAATGGTTTATATCTGCCCGGAAATTGTGCAAGGCTGCTCTTGTCAGCGTTTAGCGAGCTCTCTGTTCATCATTAGATAAAACATACCTAATCATAAATATTAAATGTCATATACCAAAGAAAAACGACCAAGGTAACCTAATGTCCGTGGTGGGGATCGAACCCACGTACTCAGCATTCGCGGCTGATGCCTGAACCCCTCGGCCACTCGGTCTTAGCAACCACCGGTCAAATTTTTCGGTTATATGCAATCCCTTACAAGGCTAGGCGCCTTTGACCATTCTCTAAGGGCAAGCAATACATGGCTGCACCTCCTATTAGAATACTTTACCTATTGCGAAAACACAAATCAAATTATTTATTAACTAAATATTTTGATTTGTACTTTTTATTTTTCTCCAGTAGTCACACTACTTAAGACTATAATATATAAATTATAAATATTAGATGTCATATACCAAAGAAAAACGACCAAGATCACCTAATGTCCGAGGTGGGGATCGAACCCACGTACTCAGCTTTCGCGGCTGATGCCTGTACCCCTCGGCCACTCGGGCTATATAATTTGATTTGTGTTTTCGCAATACGTTACACATAATAATCTTCAGTTTAATTTACATATTATATTCCCCTATGCGTCTTCCGGAAGACGCAGTGTGGGCAGACCTGCCACAAGGTGGTCCGACGACCTGGTCAAGGTCGCGGGAAGCCGCTGGAAGCAAGCAGCGCAGAACCGGTCATATTGGCGATTGGGGGAGGCCTATGTCCAGCAGTGGACGTCTTTTGGTTGAAATGATGATGATTATTCTATGCTAGGAGTCTCTCTGCGAGATCGTATTCTATGAGAGATATTTAAAAAAAATAATGCCATTATTAGGTATTAAATCTAAAATCGAAGCCAGGTTCCTCAGAATAGATTTCGACATCTCTCATAGTTTCTAACTTCCCCATACAAAGTCAAAGGGCCAGCGGCGGCACTGAAGTATTGAAAAATAAAACTTCATTGTTTCAAAACAATGCTTTTTATGTTTTAGAAATCATGTTTCTTAGTAACTATATTTAAGAGCTTTTAGAAATCATGTTTCTTAGTAACTATATCTAAAAGCACAGCCGATATCCAAAGGAAAAAAACAACATTTAAAAAGATAAAACATGCCTTACAATTCGATGTTCAATTCGATTTTGGGTCCTCCTGAAAAATCGTTTGTGGCCGCCACTCTAGAACCTTCGAGAAGTTGAACTTGTAATAAAGCTATGAAAGCGGATAAACTCGCGTATATTAACTAATTTTAACTTCATTCCGATGTATCGAACACTTTACAGGAAATTAGTTAATATACGAGAGTTTATCCGTTTTCATAGTTTTATTTCATGTGTAATCCTCGCGGTAACCGAAGAAAATATTAAGTGGAACTTGTTCAGGTTATGTTGGCACGCCTGATTTCCTTCTCGGCAAGTGGAGGTAACTACGTAGCTTATGAAGTTTACACGTCGTTGGAGTGTAATCTCAGGCAGGTCGAAGTTATGAACATCATACCGTCGCCATAATGTGAGCCTGCTAAAATATTTGCTACAAAATTGCACGGTGATGCTTAAAACGGGGACGTTTAACGAAATTGCATGATCTTGACGTATTTGTGACTTTTGTCCGGGTGTGCCTGAAACGGTTTTGGCCAATGTCGATACATAGCCTAACTAGGATAAAGTCAATAACTCTAATTACCTAATAATCATTATGTCCGCATCTATGTTGGACCGATTCGCATCAGGTACGAAACAGTTATTGGCTATATCGCTTTTGGTCTAAAACGCGTTTGGTCAACCTATACATTAGAATCAAACCTAAAAAGCTTTCGGACTAAAACTGTTTTTGAGCTATATCGCTTTGGGTCTAAAACGCGTTTAGTCAACCTATACATGAGAATCAAACCTAAAAAGCTTTCGGACTAAATATCACTTCAAATTCAAGTGGCCAGCATATTATTTAACAAGATGATAAGTTTGTTCCGATAACGCATACGAACTTTTTCATAATTTTGATGTATAGGCAAAAGGCGAAAATGCCAGTTTAAGATATAGTCAAAAAGCGAATTAGTCACCTAATGTCGTAGTTGTAAATATCACTAAAAATTGAATTTTAGGCAAAACGCGAAAACACCAGATTGAGAGTAAGGCAATTTATCGCAATAGTCAAAAAGCGAATTAGCCAACCAACGTCATAGTCTTAATGCGACTTAAAATTGAAGTTTAGACAAAACGCGATTTAGTCATAAAACGTTTAAGGCATTAGTCAAAACAGGCAGTCTACCCGTTAGACAAAAAGCGAAATAGTCCGCAAACTATATAGTCATAATGCCCCTGGAGATTGAAGTTTAGGCAAAACGCGACTTAGTCATAAAACTTCTTAGGCACACCCGGACAAAAGGGCCATCAGGCCCCAATGTCACTACCAGGGATCGGATAGCGGTTTTTTCTCCATACAAAAGAACGGTTAGAATTCCGTTCTTTTTCGTTCTTCGGCTTATAATTTTTATGTTAATGGAGCAATTCAAAAATATGATGTTCATAATTACATAAAATGTTGAATACAACATAAAGAGTGTAAAATATTTTGAAAAATTGAGCTATTTCGAGGTTTTTCTAAAAAACCGGTTCCGATCCCTGGTCACTACATTGACAAGTGCTACAATAGTTAAATTTTCTGTTTCTCCAATCTGGGACGTCTATAGGTTACATTTACTGTTTACCATAGGAAGGGCCGTGCGTTTGTTTGTCACCAACATAAAATTTACTGCAGGAACTATAATAATCTGATAGTAATAGTGCTTTTTTGCGAAGCAAAATTACAATTGGTACAAAAACACAACAATTAGCGAAATTCCGACATTATGCCGAAGCTCATATATATCAAGATTTAATGAAAATTGTACTAAGCTTTGCGACAATTGTCACGGGTTTCGGAAAATATAAAGTAGTTTAATAACGTTATTAGTAATCATTTTATTTTGGTGGCAAACAAGCACATGGACCGTCCGATACACGAACTTAAACATTACTAATAATTTTAAATCATCACACCATCAGCCTATATATCAGTCCAATATAGGACGTAGCCTTTTTAATAATCAATAAGTACCTAGCTACGTATAACCTTATTGACACAGGCTAGGCTACAATCGTCGCTTAATTAGTTTGGTTATAACCGTACCAATATGAAATACCAATTTCACAATCCCACTACTATTTTGTTCTTTCTACTGTACATGGTACAGTTAAGTGCAAAAATAAGTATCGAAAGAATCCTCTCCTAAATATGTTACGACGTTCTTATTACACAAAATTAGAGTGCACTGGGACATTTTGAAAAATGTTGTGTGCACCTTATTTTATCTTTGACTGTAGTATGTACAGTGCCAGCCAATAATATAATATATCACATTTTTTTTAGGTCGAACTTTTGTTTATATTTGTTTCCACACTTTCCACCTTACGAATATAGCTAGTATAGGCATAGGCCCTTGTGTTAGCGAGGAAAAAACTTGGCATTATGTAGTTACTCGTTTTCTCACGAAGATTTTGTGTGTAAAACATGAATTTAGTAGTATAATTCTTGTTTTTGTACTACAGCTTTTTAGAAATATGCTGTGTCTCCCACAATACTTAATTGCAAAAGTACCAAAATAAAATGTTATTCTACATGCGAACATGTGCCGCTTACTCTATACACGCTCATACAAAAACTCACGAATGTGATATATTATTGGTCGGTACTGTACGTCGCAATGTTTGTTTACCGCCGTGACAAAAAGCAGACGCAACCAACGTGAGTGCGACCAAGACTTTTTGTTCAAACAACAACGCCGACTTTTTGCCCGCGGCGCCGACTTTTTTATCCACAGCGCCGAGAGTGCACGAGTGCTCCGCTGTGCCCTAACGATGATTGATTGACGCGGTGTCGCTGGTCGAATGAAATTTCAAAAAATGTGCTACTCCATTCTGTTTGCATTGATGCCTTACTCCTGTAATTTTTGTGAACTTAGTACTGTATGACGGGACACAATTTTAGAAACAGTATTTAGAAGTGAAATGTTTATGTACCCAATTTACTCTTATTGATAATATATACGACTTTGACAAGCGACTCTGTAAATTTACAATTTTTGTCATGATTTTGATAATGATGCCAAAAATTTTAGGTTTTTACAGAGATTTACAGATCAATCTAAACTTTGATATAAACTCAATAGTTGCTTAAATTGAGTTTATTTCAAAGTTTACATTAAATATACACTATTCAGTATGGAATTATTAGAATTTAATAAAATATATAAATTATGTCACTCCATGATTCACAGTTTTTATCCGCCTCTTCCTTTTACCTGTATTTCCAAAGTTTGATTGTGTATTGTTATGGTTTTAGTATTAACCTTGCCTTTTTTTTCAGTGACAAGTGACGTAGCCGGCGGCGCGCCGATCAATTCGCTGCCAGGCGGCAACAGTGCGCGCCTCGCGCCGTCCTTTGACGCCGCCACGCCGAGAAATGTCACAGCACTAGTGGGGAAGTCGGCGTACCTGAGCTGCCGCGTACGCAACCTCGGAAATAGAACGGTAAGTTTGAATATATTTTCTTTTTACATGTAATTTTATTGAAATGTACTACAATTACGTATAAAATAACATTTGAAGAGTGTTAGATATATAAACTTACTTATATTTAATAACATCCAGCGGTTTGGGAGTGCCAAATCACCGCTAGAAGCGTCGCCCGCGCCGGATGCCGCCCTCATACTCAGCTACTAGTGGTCAGGGGTAGAAGTAAATAGTGCGACGCCCAGTGGCCACTAGCATTGCCCAGGGAGTACGATCAACCCCTGGTTGACTCCATACGGACAAGGACGTGTATGATGGACTTGAGGTGCAGGCCAATATCTCAGCGTCGCATACCTGAGAGTACCCGCTAACCTCCTACCCCCCTTGAAGAGTGTTATTACTAAACGAAAAACTAGATAAAAGCGCAAATAATACTAAAATTAATCTAAAACATCCCTGCGGCATAGTATCCAGGACGCTGGCAGCATTTCCCCGCTGGGTCGCCACGCTATTGCGTTGAGCGAGGAAGCCTTGGGTCTGCCATGGCGTTATTGGATTATTAATAGTTTGCAAAATCTATTTTTTACGATACCCGAATACTATACTGTTGTGTTATGTATAACTCATCGGTAGTAATCATACTATTATGTTTTTTCTCGTTGTAATTACACAAAAAGATATTTTCAAGTAAGTGATGATATTAAATTGTGTGATTGTTATTTGAGCACTATAGTTTACGTGCTTGAAGAGCTTGTTGCTATGGTAACCAAAATGACTAAAACCACGTTTCCAGTTAGTGTTCTGAGTGAGCATTCGCTTATTCGTGGGCTGACGAACGAACATTTTGCTATAGGTGCGTTCAAACCAAAAAAGCATCGCTGTTCTATCCCCCCACTCTACGAAATTCGAACGTTACACAAAACATGATTGGTTGATTTCGTAGAACGGGAGATAGAACAGCGAATGTTCTTTTGGTTTGAACGCACCTTCCTCACACACTTGCACAATCCTGTTTTCATCTACCCAAGAACGAACCAATACTCGCTCAGGACACTAAACGGAAACGCGGCTTAAGACTCGATTTTAGCACTTCGACGCCGATACAAATATTGTTTGGTATGATGTAACTATGTTGTTAGGTACGGAAATGAGTGATTCAACAAACACGTAACAACAAGAACAGGAAACCAATTATATTTTACACGGTTACAGATATTTTGATGAACAAAAACATTTTCCATTCAAAAAATAATAATGATAACGACTTCCTAGAATTTCACCGATTTTATGATACAAAATGTTTTTGTCTTTTGCCTTATTTATGTCAAATATAATATTTCTCTAAGAAACTAGTATCTTAAGTTATAGTTCTTACTGTCATTGAGTTAGTAAATTAAATGACCGCTCAAGTGTATTTCAACCTGTATTGATTACATTCTAATGTTACTTATTTTGACAAGTGCCGTCAGTCACCTGAAATCAAGTATTATATTATATTATTATTAAAGTTCTCTCACACTTTTCATTTCATTTATTACTTTTTGTGTGAAAACGAGAAAAAATTGTTTTACCAATTTTTCAAAATATGCTAGGTAGCTTCTATAAATGCAATAAGCAACGTTTATAAAATCCGGATGTTTTTCGTAGTTACGGATTTTATGTTAGTCATTTTCCCTTCAGAAAATATAACCTATTGTCATAAAAGTACAGACAAGACGCAGCCATTCTCCCAGCTTCCTTTCCTTCATCACAAGCGGGGGAAGATCGCAATTATACCGAACAATTAGACGGCGCCGTCCGCAGCGGAAACGCAGCGGCAACGCAGCGTGAGACGACTATAATAGGAGGACAGAGGTCACGAATGGATGTAGCGATAATAACGATTTGTGGGGATTCGCTGAGATGGTTTTTGTTAGAAGACTGTAATCATGAAGAAATCTATGCAGACTGTCTAATCCTTAGTTATCTTATACAGGGTGTTACACGAGCCACTGAAAACTTTGAACGGGGTGATGTAGTAGGCTATAATGAACAACTTTTAATATGGGGCCAATCACGAAATGTTAGAAATAAATTTAATTTTCATACATTTTGACCGATCCATTACGACATTTTGCATGAAAGAGCTAAATTTTTTTTTTTAATCTGGGTTGGCTCCATAGTAAAAGTTGTTCAGTATAACCTACCAAATCACCCCGTTCAAGGTATTCAGTGGATAGTGTAACACGTCGTTTACATAGTAAAGGACTTTCGAATATTTTTATAACGTTAAAGACTTTTATAGTCTAAAATTATCAAAATGAATGAAATTTAATCATTTTAATGATAATTCAATATATATTTGACTCCATGAAACGTATTCTAAATTGTAACTTCTTATAAATATTGGCATGCAATATTATTAATAAATGACTATGACTATGACTACAGGGTGTCATTAAGGTCGTGGAGCAGGAATGAACAGATTTTTTTTCGATTTCGTGGTTGTCTCAATAGTGAAAGTTGCTCACCGTTCCTAGTACCCTGTTCACTCTTGTTTCTTGTACTATTGTACATAAATAAGAAACCTATTGTTGAAATTAAGATTTCAAATAAATAATAGTACTTAATAATATAAATTGAAGGAAAGCGAGGAAGAGGGAGACCTAGAAGAAGTTACATGAAACAAATAAAAGAGAAAGTAGACGTTGTGTCGTACAAGGAAGTCAAGGAGGTGGCTTTGGACAGAGTTAGATGGAGACAGCTACATTCATGACTCTTAAATTTATGATGAATCATGTATAAATAATGTCACTTCTAAGGATAGGTTTTGATTAGATACAATTTGCGGTATTGTCTTCAAGGGTGAATACTTTATATTACTTTACCTTATTATTAATACCAATTTAGTGAATCCCTTGCTAAATCATCAAAATTTTAACTTCATTTATGACTGAATGAATCCTTATCAAAATAAACGAGTCCCATTTGTTATGAAATCAAAGGCAGTATAAAAAGATAAAAGTTGCCTAAAATAGAAACCAGAGGGAATAATAATTCACAATAATTGAGCAAACAGACAATGGACAATTTGAGATCCAAGAATAATTTTAAAATAAGTACAGTCAGCTGCCTGCGGATGAAATAAGTTTAAATTCATGATTAATGACGAGGTCGAATCCAATATTCGAAATGGTTTAAACGAAATACACGAACGAATATTATGAGGCAAACAGCGACGTTTTTTGATTTTGCGATAAGGAAAAATGGGTTGTTTCACTCATTTGCCTGTAACTGCCACGAGTAGAAAAAAAGGCTCACTCGCGGAAAATGAATTGTTAATGAGGAAAAAGGTGAACAATATTAACGTGTCTATCAAAAATAGGAAGGCATTTCCTAAAACATAGTATATAATCAAATTGAAAGCTATAAAATAATGGAAATAATCTGTATTTTTTACATGTCTGCTGTGATTGATTAAATAAATTAGACATAATTATCAAAAATAAACCTTTTCAATTTCATCGAAAATTTTGCAACTACACTATTTCATTCGGTTAGCATTTTATGCCACTTTGGCATCAAAGAAAATATTTGTTATTAAGTTTTTAATTACACAAATTATAATTCACAATATTTTTAACGATTTTACTTTTTTCATTTCTTATAAAAGACATTTATCCATAATATATGATGCACTCATTACGTTTGAAGCCAAGTGACATAAAATGCTGCCGTTCGCCAATCTGGGGGCATGGCGCCCTCCCCAATTCAAGTTTACTGTATTGAGTGTTATATCATGAAGCAATTACACTCTCAGATCAGATTGACCCGCTTCTAGTAATCTCACCGGAGCATAAACTCCTAGAAGTCATCATCGTCATCATCATCAGCCTATGATAGTCCACTGCTGGACGTAGGTCTCTCCTAGTTAATAAACTATGCGTACGCATTAGGAGGTAAATGCCCATACTTAATCGCCACGCTGGGCAACCGAATTGGCGTTCGCAGTAATGTGTCCACTATGATGACGCTGCTGCCCATCATCAATCTTTTATCAAATAGTGGTCAGTGACACTTCAATCCCTTAGTCCCTCTTATGACACCCGCAGGAGGAGTTGGAGTGGTGACAAATGTATCCTTACTGCTAGAAGTATTTCAATGTATTTAGTAAGCAACTAGGGTAGTCAGGTCTGGATGGGTCCTGGATTTCACCCACTGGAACAGGTAGCGTTAAAGCTATCGATATAGCTATCGAAATAAAAAAAAAGAGAATTTGTGTGGTTTTACAAAAAATACAGGAGGAGGCTAGCACGTGTTTCTTGCTCTTTAGAGTATGGTCAAAGGCTAATAGCCTAACGGCCCGGCCACCACATTGTTCTAAGGTGACCAGCGGCGAGCGAATCCATGAGTTGGAGCGGGATGCCGATATGGGTACGAGAGGGAGCACCATACGTTTTCCGCTAAGCCGGTCGCCTTAGACTGATGTCGTGGCCACGGCGTAAGTCAGGTTAGAAAAAGAAATGATATTCAATAAACGCTCAGTGACGTTTGTCCACTCCGTGTGTTTTCAGGTAAACAGATTGTAAAACTCATTTCGACGACGTAAACAAATAGTGGAACGATATTTTGTAATTAAATACTCCGAAATTTTATGTGATTGTCTGTAGAGAAATCAGGAAAAGATCAGTTGTTTGACAGGAACAGAAAATTACTTGCACAATTTAACGTTTTGTATTTTATTTTGTTGGAAATGTATTTTTTTAACAAGTAGTCCCTTGAACATAAATTATTATCAAAAAACAATCTTAAATAAATTACTAACTACTCAAAAAAAAAAGAGACGCATAATATAAAGCAATCAAATCCTACGGTTACTGCTAAAGTTAATTTGACAGAATAATTATCGCTGTCTTATTTAGTAAACACCTGTTTGCCCTAAAAGGTGTAGATCTCTTAATTTATTGAAAATTGGTGATGGGAAGCAGCAGCATCATAGTGGACACAGTACTGCGATCGCCAACTAGCTTGTTCAGCGTGGCAATTATGGGCATTACCTCCCAATTCGTCGATACGGAAAGATAATAGAAATCTATATCTAGCAGTAGACTGAATTTACATTTCAGATCTCGACTCGCTTGCAAGCAACGACAATACGCGGCCAGCGCGGAAATTATATGCATCGTGAATCTCCCGCTATTGTTGTGGGATGCTCCGTTATACGCTTTTTTAAATGAGTTTATTTTTATTGAATTTGCGGGCGTTATTTTTTATTCTTTGAATAAGAAGGTTATTTGGAAGTAAAGATTTAAATAACCTTTTCTTTTGCTTCGCATGCACTGATGGACATAGGCCTCTTCCATTAACTATGCGTGTAGACCCATTGGGAGGTAAATGATTGATGAGATAATTGGAGATCGCAGGAGAGTGTCCACTATGATGACGTTGTTGTCCATCATCAGTCTTCTATCAACGAAAGTTCAGTGACTTCAATACCTCAGTTGACTCTTCCGACAACCGCGGGAAGAGTTGGGGTGGTGACAAATGTGTTCTTACGGCCGTCACCACACGGTCACCTTCCTTTGCTTGAATTAAGGCAGTGTGATAATCACAATGACCGCCAATTTCATCGTTTGTCACATTTGGGGCGGGAAGGTTCTCGAGTGGCAGCCACGTACCGGAAGGCGCAGCGTGGGTAGGCCCCCCACAAGGTGGACTGATGGTGAAGGTCGCAGGAGTCCGCTGGATGAGG
Source organism: Thaumatotibia leucotreta (assembly GCA_025490895.1). Classification (NCBI taxonomy): domain Eukaryota; kingdom Metazoa; phylum Arthropoda; class Insecta; order Lepidoptera; family Tortricidae; genus Thaumatotibia; species Thaumatotibia leucotreta. The sequence continues at coordinate 49,946 of JALPQI010031267.1, forward strand.
GTGGCACAGGACTGGTCATTGTGACAATCTTTAGGGGAGGCCTATGTTCAGCAGTGGACGTCTTTCGGCCTCGGCTGTGATGATAATAATGACATTTTAACATAATTATTTTTTTAAATATGACGCCTTTTCCACTGTCTAAGTTTGTTGGACAGAGTACATACTATAGTTAGTATGACTAACTTTCGTGGCGCAATTGACGCGATCGTGATTTTTGTTTCGATTAAGGCCTTAATTATGAACTTTTTTTTTTATTGACCCGTAGGATATTCATAAGATGGACAGACCTTATGAAGATCACCGGACACGCCGAATGCAGGTCGATTCTCAATTCCCATCGGTATTTATATTTCTTCAAATGAAAGGCATATGTCAGCAGCGGATGATGATGATGATGATGACGTTGTCCAATTTTACGTTACAATTTTAAACGGTAAATTACGCGACAATTAACCATCTGCTGCGACAGCTGCGAATGACGGCTACTCGTAAAAAACGCACTGATTCGACAAATTCCGTCACCCACTGACCTGGCTTCTACCGCGAAAATCGAAATTCGTAAATTTCAAGGATTTTTCTCTGTCACTCAAACGAAGGCGTCGTTAGAGTGAGAGAGACAAATCCTCGAAATTTACGAATTTCGTTTTTCGTGGTAGGGCCGCTGGACCAGGGTTGCGTTTTATAAAGTTACATTTTACAATTTCGCTGTTTGCCTCTCTAACGCACGCACGTATTGGCTAGAAAGAGTAGCAAACAGCAAAATTGTAAATTTTAACTTTATAAAACGCGACCGAGGTTGCAAATTACACTGTTTTTAACTGACTTCAAAAAAAGAGGTTCTCAATGTAACTGTTTTTGTTGTATGTTAATCGATATTTCAATGACAACACCTTACCTATAAGATGTAAAGTGCTGAAGGTTTATTCATAACTTAGAACCTGGTACTCCATTTCAATTACCATGGCCCGATGCCACATAAAACTTTGAAGTGGCATCGGGCCATGGTATTTGAAATACGAGTAGAGTACCTATACGTTGTTGCTGTCGATTTCCGAGGACTTTGACTTTGATGGTACCGTTAGCGCAAATTCGGGGTCTGATGATATCATGGAAAAATGCGTTTTTAATTTATATAAAGTTTATTATCATTTAATCATAATATATGATAAAATATACAAAAACAGAATAATAATTAAGACTAATTAAAACTAAAACGAACTATAAAAATATATACTATAAATTTAAATTTGGCCCCTTCGGCAAGGTGCCCAGCACGCAGCCGGCATTCCCGCGCTGGATTTATATACATAATATATATTATATATTAATGATAAAAAATCAATATTTTCTCAACGATGGCATCTTATCAGGTTCTAAATCAATCAAGTTCGTTAATAATGGTTAATTACGCTCAGAATTTCACTCACAACGAGTTTTGTTTTATGGCTTTGTTTGCGACGGCGCTGGGTGGAGAGGGTAAGGTTTTTAAGGCAGGAGAAACCGCTCGTTTCTTATAATAAAAAAGTTTCAGAATAGTTTTTGTAGTCATTATTTCGTACAAGAATGGTTAAACCAAATATATTTGATACTTGTTTATTCCAAAACTATACTTGACTGCTTTTATGTATTTAAAGTCTGCAAGCCACAGAAATGAAATCTGTACGAACCTAATACTGGTGGATCAGAAAATTCAAAGATACTTCGACAAGTTGCCAATCGCTAACGCTCAATTGTCAATCGCAAACGAAAGGCAGCTAACTGTATTTATTGCACTAATATGAAAGAGTGACACAGAGGGAAAACTACGATACGCTACTAAGCGTTAGCGATTGGCAACTTGGCTAAGCATCCATAATGTTTATATTTTATTTATAGGTTTCCCCATTATTAAAACAATATTTACTATTTTTTATCTAAATCTACATGCAACTGTTAAAAAGTAAGCGTATATTTTGATTAAAATATAGTAATATTATTCGCTTAACATACTTATCTCGGACAAGCTTAAATTAATATACTTCGTATCCGTATATTAAGTTACTTACACTTATAATGCTTACTCTACTTTCTAAAAATCCGAGCGTTTTATTTAAAGAGCATTGGCTTTCATTTCTGGGCTTCCACAGTATGACGTCAAAGGAAATGTGAATTGTTTGATGTTTTCGCTGTAATCTGATAAGTTTAAATGCAATGTCTAAAGGAATAGGTGTTTCCATCAAATTGGAAAATTGATTAAATGTCTGACAAACTTTGATTTCCAAAAGAAATTGATTATTTATTCAAGATAGGTACGAGTATATACGAATAAACAAACGAACAAACATATAAAATAGTCACGATGGTTTTAAATTCGCAAATAACTAGTAAAAGTTTTCTGGCCATTTTTTTCACAACTCGACATCAAACGTGCCTATTTTGCGTAGTCCCAACGCTGGCCCAGCACTTGTTGGGGACTTCACATACACCTTTGAATTTCTTCGCAGATGTGAGTAGGTTTTTTGATGATGTTTTCCTTCACCGTAAAGCAAGTGCTTTACGGTGAAGGAAAACATCATCGAGAATATTACATAAGTTTTCGCACTTGTGAATATCAAATGCTATTTCGCACATTCGTTTTTGGAAAACTCATTGCTCGTTTTCTTTTGCATTGCTAAGTATACATATAACCAGTGAAGAAGAAAAGTAAAACCAGCTTCCCAGCATTTTCTATGAAAAATTTTACCTGACTCGTATCTATGGCCCGTGACTGTATGTGAACTGATCTGAGATATTTCAGCGGATTTATTTTCTATGAATACACCGTGTTTTTATTGATTTCCGTTAAATAGGGCAGGTTATTTGGGACATTAATAGAAGTTGCCTAGTATATTGGCTTTTGTCTAATTCGTAAAAAATTTTTTTTTTCGTTTTCTTATATAATAATTGAAATAGCAAGTGTGAGATAACCTTAAGAATAAGATCTCAGGTGACTGACGGCACATGTCAAAATAAGTTTCATTAGGATGTAATAAAGGTTGCAATACACTTGTTCAGTCATTAAACTTACTTTTTTAATAACTCAATAACAGTAAGAGTTAAGGTACTAGTTTCTTAGACAAATTGATTATTTTTGACCTAAATAAGCTTCCCTTTAATTTAACGGAAATCAATAAAAACACGGTGTATAGCTTAACTTCATCTTTATTTAAAGCTCTAATGTGACCACTAGCTAATAAACTGTAAAGGCCATGTTTTTCGCCGCCAGGCCTAGCCAACATACCATTCTGCAATCGTATACGATAAGCGATAAGTCACGTGACCATAATACGTATGGAAATCTTGGCTAGAAAAGTTGCCAATCGCTAACGTATAGTAGCCTATCGTTGTTTTCTGTGTGTCACTTTTTCTTATTAGTGCGACAAAGAAAGTCACCAGTTGCGATTGAGCGATACCGATTGGCATCTTGACTATAGTTGCCGATTTCTAAGAATGAAGTTTTGACAGTTATAGATTCAACGATTAATTTTTTTGATAGTCTTAAAGTTATACAACGTGTTTTTATTGATTTCCGTTAAATTGCACAGGTTACTTGGGACATTAATAGAAGTTGCCTGGTATATCGGGCTTTTGTTAATTTCGTAATTTTTTTTTTTGTTTTCATACATAATAATTGTAATGGCAAGTGTGAGAGAACCTTAAGAATAAGATCTCAGGTGACTGACGGCACATGTCAAAATAAGTAACATTAGGATGTAATAAAGGTTGCAATACACTTATTCAGTCATTAAACTTATTTTTTTAATAACTCAATAACAGTAAGAGTTAAGACACTAGTTTCTTAGAAGCATTGATTACTTTTGACCTAAAAAAGCTTCCCTTTAATTTAACGGATATCAATAAAAACATAGTGTATATATAAGGCTCATTTCTAAACTGTTAAAAGTTCATTCTTATAAATCGGCAACTATACGCACCCTGCAGGTTTAGCCAAAATGCCAACATTCTGCAATCGTATACGATAAGCGATTAGTAGGTAATAAATGTATGAGAATGATCGATTCGAACGAAAAGTCACGTGACCATTTTTCATTATTCACAAATTCCAACTTAAATCCCCCGTGGCTTCAGCTTCAAGGGAAAAGTTTTGCGACTTTTGACGAGGATATTTTGACTGTTGTTTCAAGTCATCACAGAAGATCTTTCTTTGATTACTTGGCCGTGAGCAATCATTCAAATATTAACGCTATCCTTCTGATCTAAAATTTATGGTTGTTACCAATCCGATCTTAAGGAGTAACCATGAAAATTATTCATAATTTCTTCGGGTCTCTTTCACCCCGTGATCTTACAATGTTTACATTGGATGTAATAGCATTAGCTCAATATACTTTGAAATCGTGAGCACATTATTATACTTGCCTCTTTCAGAAAAAAAAACACAATAAATAAATAAATAAATGTCTTGAGACATTTTACACAAATCAACCTAGTCCCACGGAAAGCTCAATTAAGGCTTGTGATGTGGGTACCAAGCGATGGGCGGTGAACGAAGCAGGTTACTGAATGGTGGTGAATGGTTTATAATTTTAAATGTATGCGTATAGGCTTATTTCTACTTAAAATCGCGAGCTTTTTCAATCCCAATGGAGAAAAAAGGTGTGGAAAAAATAAAAAGAAATGCTCTTGTACCAAAATCTATTACAGCATCGGGAAGAAATTATATACTTAAAGAAAAGTTTTAAAATCGCTGTCACTCTTAAAATTGACCGTATAATTCGAAGGAATAGAAAAACTGTGCGAAATTCTAATATTAATTCATTATAAGAGTATAAGCGGAAATTCGAAGGGCATCATGGTGACATACTCGCGAACTCATACCGCCCTCGTAAACAGAAAAATGGACAAAACGCCGGTGTGGGGTTTAGTGGGTAGGACCAGCTGTCCTCTCACTAGCAGAGCGGATGTGTCCCACATGGAGAGGTATGTGGGACTCATCCGCTCTCCTAGTGAGAGGAGAGCTGCCCTACCCACTAAAAGACTCTCCCGTAGCCGGAAGAACGATGCGTAAAAGCAACAAAAAAAAATTTGTGGAAAGTGAAGGAACCTGGAAGTAAAACACCCCTTACTTCTTCATGTGCCTTCACGTAGGCCGTGGGTTTTCTGGCCGGTGGCCGGCGACCGACGCGTGTCCGCAGCCGACGACGTTCGAATGTTTTGTTCGCGAATGTTTGAGGGTGGTTTGGGTGGTAACCGACGACGTGTCAGAGAAACCACCCTCAAACATTTGCGGAGCCGGTCGCCAGCCAGAAAACCCACGGCCTTACCATACAGTCAGCATAAATTATAAGTGTGATTTTAAGTATTTCCTTTGAATTCCAATTTTCAATTTTTAATCCTACAGTTTAACATACAAATTATACAAAAGAGCATAAGTGTTTTATATTTCTCAGACATGTAATATATATTCGTATTACATGTCTGAGAAATAGAAGCCATGTCAGCCTCCGTAGCCTAGTCGGTAGTGACCCTGCCTACAAAGGTGGAGGTTCCGGGTTCGAATCCCGGCGAGGGCATTATTTGTGTATTTATTTATCACAAATATCAGTTCCTTGGTCATGGCTGTCTATGTTTTTAAGTATCTATGTGTATCTTTACATTATATATATCGTCGCCTGGTACCCACATCACAAGCCTTAATTGAGCTTTCCGTGGGACTAGGTCGATTTGTGTAAGATGTCCCAAGATATTTATTTATTGATATTCATTTTGAGTTTCACTCAGAAATTCAGGCAAATTTAGAAAGGGCAAGATAGTGACCCCGTGTTGAAATGCTTAACAGCTATCTATTGGTTTGGATTCGAATCGCTTTGAGTTGAATTAGCATTGGTCACACTGAAACGGTTTTACAGTTAGTTATTCATGATGGTAGTTTAAAATAAAAAATCTAAATTGCTTTTTTTCTAACGTTAAACGGATTTAAACACATATACTTACGTTTAATATTGTCCTGACGTTTCGGAAATGACTTGCGAGAAAATGTATCAACGCTTACTATTAGCTGCGCGAATTGTGCGAAATACCCAGACTTGGTCTTGATTATTCACTTCTAGGCTAGGGTTTTGAAGCCATTGGACGTTGAACGATTGAATCTTTAGGTTATGCGATTAAGACCTCTTTGTCATTAAAATATGAGTGATAATCGTAATAATGTATGGAAATGGTCACGTGACATTTCGTTGGAATCTTTCACGCTCATAAATTGATTACCTAATTATCGCTTGTCATGTACGCCAGCAGAATGGAATATTGACTAGGCCTGCTGATCAGATAGTCAGTCTTCCCACCTTGACGTAACTCAAAGTTTGAAAATAAAAAAGCTCGGTCATCCCCTAATGAGTTAGATAGACGTGGGCTATTAGGTTTAACTGCCAAACTCCTCCAATTAACGCAAAATGATTCCCTTGTCGATAGGTTTTCGGTTCTCAAAACGATTTTACGAGATTTCTTAAGTAGGTATCATGATGATTGATGAGGTGCATTAGGGCTTGACATCAAAAATATAATATTTTCTAAGAAATATGTCACTAAAAATTACATTTTATAATGTGACTAGATTCTTCAATAACTGATCTAAAACAGATGTACCTACCTACCTACAAAGTTTCAAGAAAAACGACACATAAAATATATAAGGTCCTAATTTATTAGTTGCAGATATTTTAACACATGATATTTCACATTAAAATAATTAACTTTAAATAAAAATTAAGAAATCTTTTCATGTAACTTTTTTGATTTCATTTTCCTAACAAAAAAAATTATTATAATTTCGTCTAAAAAAATCATTATGTGCATTATCACATACTGTCACAATAACACTGTCTATCATGTCATCAAACGACACAATCCAACGGAAAATAATATGACATTGACAATCAAGTATTTAATTTATCGACGTGAAGTGGCCAGTTCCTGGCCACTTCATGGTACATAAAAGAGGTACTAGAATCTGTTCAATGAGTTTTCATTTAATAATCACATAAACAGGGTGTTTTTACGTAGCAAATTTGTTTTTCCGTTTTCTCCAAAAAAACATCGTAAAAGCTTTAATGTTTCACGGTTTAATATACTCCAGAGACCGAGTACTATCAGCTGTAAAAATATCTGCATCTAATAAATTAGGACCTTATATATTCCAATATTTTATGATTACTTGATAGATCTAGGAAACCATTAGTAGGTACTCGTACGATGAGGGACTGAATAATTTACTTTAAACATTACATATGATGGTTCCCAGAAATAAAAAAGATCCATAATTATAATTACATAGATTAGTTACGCTTGTCCATAAATATATAATTCAAAAGTAGATCAGAAAGACTTAAATATTTAATTTGTTTGAAATATAATGTCAGAGTTTAATTACATGATTTATTAAAAAACAATCTAATGATGACTAGACTTCGGAATTCTGTTTGTTATTTTGTATCATTGTATCTATTTGTTAAAGCAGCGACCAAAGTGAAATGAAAATACATACATACGCACATCATCATCCTCTCTCAGTTCACTGCTAGACGTAGGCCTCTTCTATTAACTATGCGTATGGAAGCATTATGCTATAATCGCCACGCTGGGCAAGTGAGTTCACAATCGCAGTGAGAGAAGCATGTGTCCTTTTAGTAGGTTACGCGTATGAATTTCTATATTAACCTATAAAAACCTAACCCATTATTTAGCAAAAGATGTGATTGTTCCATCAAAGTTTTGATTGGCTAGATTCTATTAGAATTTGTCAAAGATGTTGTACAAACGTATGATTGGTACTATTTAAAAGGATAATTTCTGCCCATCGTAGTACAATTGCACACTAGTTTATCAGGGAATTTTTGAGCACATTTTGAATGTCCACGTTTATTATAATTATGGCCGCAGACAAAAACTATTTATGAGCATGAAATAGTCCATTGTTAATCCGAACCTTACTTTCTCCTTAACAGCCCATGCTTCTAATCCATTTGCATGAAAAACACCTATTTTCGGGTGAAATCCCACATTTCTCGAGGTTCAACTGCATTCATAAAACAAAATGGTCTGTTCAATTCAAGCGCGTGCCCTTCGGACTTTTGAACGCAGATTCGCTTTATGTTTCGGCAAATTATATTTAATGTTGTCTGAGATAGTGAAAATTTATTCAAATTGTAGATATCTACATTAAAGTTACAATTGCTTTAATGCTTGGAGACTGTCGCAAGGCTATTTCCAGCCCAGATATTTTGGAACCTTAAAAATAATTTTGGTCGCTTGACTCACAAATTTCAAAATACGTACAGAATTGTTCGTTTGATTTTAGTTTTCATTACTTACTTATTAATCCTAGGTAGGTTCCTACATTTTAATTAAAATAAGCATGAGAAGTGAAATAGAGCCTTATAAAGGCCCTTTTATCTTTGGTTCGTCGACCTTGCGGACCCTTTGAGACTAGGTACTTTGGTTTCTTTGTTGGAGCCTGGCGAAACTCTCATCTTGCCTTTGAAAGCGTTGCTCAGGAAGCTATTAGTTGTAGTTTTATGTATGCTACAGCGGATAACAGGACTTATTTTACAAGTTTATGCTTTTGTACAAGTAAGATTATTTTTATTTATATAAAATTGTGTGTCGTATTTAATTAAGGAGACAAACTATAGCACCAATCATCTGCTAAGCCCAATGGATATGAAATGTTGAGAGAAAGTAGGTATCTACATATAATTTTGACGCTAACTTATTTTCTAAACTTTCATTCCGAAATATCGCACCGCCATATTTGTACACAGTTCTATTTAATTTAAAAGTACAGTAATTAAAACTTGGTCCTTTAAAACGCACTGGATAGAGTTTAGATTGCGGTCGATAATCTAGTTTAGAGTTGAGTCGATTTTACTAACAAGTTGACTTTTCCGAACGAAAAACTAACTTTCAAGTTGACTTTGCTGAACAAAAAACTACACCAAACAAGCTCTTCTGCTAACAAACCGAATGCCGTCTTTTGAGGATTCACGCAAGTACTTGCATTGTGTAGAATGGAAGATCTCAAAAGTTGAAATTCTGGAGTTTTTAGTGTAAAATGTTGTGATATATTTACTACTTAGATACCTACGGCGTCCGTCCTCTCGATGGGTGGACGATATTCGAAAGGTAATTTTTGGATGAGGTTAGCTCAGAACTTGAACCTGCGGCGTGCAGGAAGAGAGGACTTATATGCTCAGCAGTGGGCGATAAACGGCTGAAAATGATGATGATGATGAGATACCTTGACTTCGTGAGCGTATGTTAGCGTTAACTCCTGAACTATGCAGTTTTAGACCATGAAGTTCGGGATAATCTTTAGGTGAAGTCCTCTAAAGGTGCACGTGGGTTCGATTCCTACGTTGGTGATCTTGGTATTTTTTTTTAGTATATGACATCCAATATTTATAATTTATATAGTATTAAGTAGAGGTACACACTACTACTACAGGGGAAAAATAAATGCACAAATCAAAATATTTTGTTAATAAATAATTTGTTTTGAGTTTTTACAATAACTTCTATAGTGCTTTTCTGAAACTTGACGCAATCGGAAGACAATCGGCTGCGGCAAACAAACATACTGCCCAGTATATTTGTTTGCCGACACCTGTTCATTCCCAACGTGTAAAAAGTCTTTAGATTCTATCAAACTATAAACACGTGTCAACTTAAATTTATGTCAAGCAAGATTCAAAGCACAGAAATGAACTAAAGCGGTAAACACACTTTTGTAGCTCACCTATCAAAGAAAATGAGTTTCCAGATTTACGATCTTAGTTTCTCTTTCAAGATTCCTTTTAAAACTTGCAATGGCTTTTTGAAAGTCTGATACAGACTGACAAACAAAATGGAAGTTAGTTAAGAGCATTCATGTATTAAAGTAATGTATTCCAATAAGCAAAGTTTGTGTTTGTTGACTTTTCCTTTAAAGGTTTCAGTTTGTTTCAGTAAAATAACCGTTTTGCATTGAAATAAGTTATAATATTCGCAGAAAATATAACTATGTATTGTCTGCCTCTGGTAGCCTAGTTAGTATAGTGACCCTCCCTAGAAAGCTAGAGGTTTCGGGTACGACTCCCGGCGAGGGCATTATTTGTGTATGTATTTAGTGATTCTAAATATTTGTTCCTTGATCGTGGCTGTTTATATACTCGTATTTAAATATATCTTTGTATCTATCGATTATGAATATCGTCGCTTGGTACCCACATCACAAGCCTCAATTGAGCTTACTGTGGAATTAGGTCGATTTGTGTAAGATGTTGCAGGATATTTATTTATAATATATTTTATATTCGTATTGAAATGCACAGGAGACAAGTTTCGAGGATTGAAATTTTTCTCTTGAATAGATTTTGGTACTATTCTTTGCACATCATTGCCAAGCCTTAGGGTCAATGCCACATGATAAGTTTACAGTTGTCTATAATTAAAACATTAAATGAAGCAGTCTGTAATTACCAAAAAGATCGGTTAATAAACTTTTTTAAATTGATTCGAATGAAAATTTGGACTTTATGAGTATTTCAGCAATTTCTACCTTACTATTGTATAATAACAGAAACAGTTGATTAAAGTTTACCCCTTACTCATAAATGTCTCTTATCTTAGCGAGCCGATAAGTAGAGTTTGTTCTTTTCAGTCTTATAAATATGTCTATAAGACCAAAAGGGATAAAATGATACATCAGTTTGCAAGGTTAGGACAGGTTTATCTATATTCATACCTACACGTACGATATGTAACAAAAGCTCTAACAATACGTTGGAAACAATACGCTTTTTCAATTATTGCATGTTCATTAGCTATACAATAACGAAAACTTGTCTAATAACACATTATCCACAATTCACTTCTCTACAAATATATACGTTCACAAATCATTATTTTCCAAACGCCCCTATATCTTTACGGCCTTATGTTGCGATGAATTATTTGTCCCGTCGCTTTATATCTCCTTTACTATCAAAAGTATCAATAGATTATGTACTAGCTCAAGATTGTAAGGTTGGCGTGTGTAAAAACCTAGTAAGTAACATTTTATGTATGTAAGCTAATCAGTGGATAGATAAAGGAGACTAACGAAAGGCGGAATAGATTTTTTTTTTCTCAAACATGCAATAAAATAAGTATTGATATTGTGCTGCAAAATATAACTAGGAGAAGACGCCATTAGTGAATCTTATACACAACACTTGCAGTCCTCGGCAGACAAAGTCTTCTTTTTAATTTCAATTCCACTTAAATTGTGGCACAGGCATCATGTCATTCAGCCAATAAAAAAACTATAAGGGCCCAAACACACAAGCTGGAATGGCAGCCGACTGGTTTTGTTTTTCGATGCATTTTGAAATTGTGTATGTTTTGTATTAAGTAAATTAGCCTGAAAAATACAACCTTTTACGGACCCCTCAAAAAAGTTGAACCATGCCTATAAAAGAAAAAAACGTCTTAATGATAAATATCGCGTTTTATGCTTTTATTCTTTCATAAACGTGCAAACTACCTGAAAATACTTTTATAACGAGCTGAAGTTAATGAGCTTGAGATCTTATCTACGAAATCGGATATACTCAACGTCTAAACCGCTTTTCTATAAAAGTTAGCCTTAAGAAAGTGTACCAATTAAAACTAGTCTAACTGGTATCGTTAGCTGCAGCAAATAGGATCGCACTCATTGTACAGCTAAATTACTTGTTCCGTGTATGTTCAAAGCAAGTGCAACAGCTGATGCAGATGCATTTGTAGTGCAGAGGTTTTAAGTTGAATATTTTTAATGATAAAATGCTAGTTATTTTAAAACCTACATTAACCCCCTTATTCATAAACATTTGCTATCTTAACAAGCCGCTAATAATCATTTGTCCCTTTCGGTCTTAACAATGTATCCGTAAGAGCAAAAGGGACAAATAATTATTAGCAAACGTTTATGAATAAGGGGGTAAGTTTTTACAACCTATTGACACAGGACTGGTTATTGTATCTTTAAGGCGATGCCACACCGGATACGTGTGCAGTACGTGCACATGTGTGTGCGTGGTATGATAGATAGATAGATAAAAGACTCTATTCATATCCACAACATACATGGCGTTCACAATCAGTAGGTACAAAGCGATGTATCATCATCATCATCATCATCATATCAGCCGAAAGACGTCCACTGCTGAACATAGGCCTCCCCCAAAGATTGCCACAATGACCGGTCCTGCGCCACCCGCATCCAGCGGACTCCTGCGACCTTCACCAGGTCATCGGTCCACCTTGTGGGGGGCCTACCCACGCTCGTCGGTGGTGGTAGCCGGATCTTTGCCGGAGATTCTTAGCACCCTTGACCCCGCTAGCACCCTGGGCGCTACCATAACCAGGGCACCGGGGGTCGCCGGAACCGAGGGGCCGCGGCCTTTTTTGTGCTATCATTTTTTTGGGGGGTATTACATAGCGATGCAATAAAGATAAATTACAGAAAAACGTGCAACTTAGGATAACTTATCAATAATTAACTATCAATATCTTAGGATAACTTATCAATACTAGTATGCACGTTGTAGTGTATGTAAATGTCATATTAGATGACACACCGCTTGCGTGGCGTGCAGTAAGCTTAGCACATGATTGATGCGACAATATGTCGCGGCGAGATAGACTATCCGTCCCTCTTTTATTAATGTAGTTAGTAAAAGACGGCAAATCTGTCTCGCCGCGACATACTGTCGCACCAATCATGTGCTAAGCGTGCTGTGCTGCACACGTAACCGGTGTGGATTGGCCTTTAGGGGTGACCTATGTCCAGGAGTGGATGTCTGATGATGAATCTATTCACTGATATGTTATCACTCTTATTTTACATAGCAATAACGTCTATCGCAAAAATCAAAGCATGTAAGTGGCTATTGGGTTATACACAGCTAACTATTATATCGCATGTTTATTATGGAGACTGTAAAATAAAGATCGATAATATTATTCACATTGAATGAGTCTCGATAGTGATTATTTCAATGATAAAAAACTGAAATTTATAAAAAGAAATATTTTTGTTGTTTAATTCAATAAAAGTATCGAACTCTTTCTTGGAATGTAATAATATAGCGAACTTAAAATAGCGGTGTCTAGTCTTCGTTTCATTTCGTGTTCAGTAAATAATTTAAAGATTAACTGAATTGAGTTCAGTTCATTAGTAAATAACTAGACATATTATTTACTCAGTCTCTTTCAAAATTTAATCAACCTTAAACAGCGCATTTCGAAAATGAAACAAAATTAATTCTCTAACTTAATAAAAGTTCACTGACATAACGATTGTAAATGACAGATAAAATTGCGAAATGTTATTTGTGCGGTGTTGATATTGGACATCCGGCGATGGTCAATGTAAGGCACGTTGGACCGCGTCCAGCCTTCTGGGGGGAGGTAAGAGGGGAGGGGGAGGTCAAAGAGGAAGGGAAGGTCTCCCTAAAGTATACATACGGAGCGCAGCTGGGCGTTTTCCAAAAAAGTCCCGGAAAACTGATTCTTCCAGATTTTAACGTGCTAGGGCTCATTTGAATTAGAATCATGAGCTGATTGAGCTCAAGCACGTCCAGGATGCTTAGCCAAGTTGCCAATCGCTTGCGCTTAGTAGCGTATCGTAGTTTTCCCTCTCTGTTACTCTTTCATATTAGTGCGACAAAGACAGGTAGGTGCCTTTCGTTTACGATTGACGATTAAGCGGTAGCGATTGGCAACTTGTCTAAGCACCCAGATCTGTGAAAATCAGATTTTCGGGATTTTTTTGGCTACCCTACTTTTGGCTAACTTCGAAATCAGCAAAGTTTGTCTCGGTCACTCTAATGACGCCTTCGTTGGAATGACAGAGATAAATCCTCAAAATGTCGAAGATCGCGGTAAAATATTAGCCCTAGCTGATAACTCCAGGCAGCAGTGGATTACAACCCTGTCCCTAAAGGTGCATTCAGACCAAACGAGCATTCGCTATTCTAACCCCCTACTCTACGAAATTCGATCGTTACAGAAAACGTGATTCGTTGCTTTCGTAGAGTGGGGGATAGAATAGCGAATGCTCGTTTGGTCTGAATGCACCTTAAGCTAACTAAAGACAGTGAACCAAACTCCCGAGCTGTGTTCACGAAGCCGATTTTGACCACCAAGCCAAGATGGCCATAGTGGCCAACCGTACTCTTAAAGAAAATGAGTCAGGAATCAGCTGACACTGACAGGTACAGAAAGAATACAGAGTGCTCACATACGCAGTTTGGTGATTGATTGGTGTAAAATTGTAAATGATGGAAATTGGGCTAAATAGTAGACAGATCATCGCTTATGAAACTACCTCAGAAAATAATTCTCATTGTCTAGAGTCTATGCTTCAAGTGAGCAAACTCTGCTCTGGCCAGACTTAAGATCTTCCCATTTCAGGTCTACAAATACCTATAAGACGTTTAGAACCGATGTACCGCTCCGTGTGTTCTTACAAATCGATTGTTCTCAACACTATCTATGAATTATCGCCAAGACTGCTACATATAGCCTCTTGATGTTTACGTGTGAGATAAACTTGGTAACAGGGGCCTATTTCTCGTACATTACAAGCCTTGTATTACAAGTGTGTATCCATGGCAACGCTGTTAAATCAATATTTTTCACAAGTTCTCGTTTGACGCATCTATATAAATTATTACAAGAGTGGGGATACTAGAGATTTTACAAGTGTCATAATTGAAAAATACAACTAAACGTCATGTACTAGTAGGCATTGAACCACAGGTGCATTGAACAGTCATTTTGTTTTTCGAAGGTTGTATTATACACTTGTCGCTTGTGACTTGTAACAAAATAATGAAGAGTCTCGTTCGACTGCTAAAATGCGTTTATTTTAAGAATTGATTAATGTTAAAATGAAAATAATGTATTTTTAAGGTCTCAAATGTGTAAGTTTTAAACGCACTTCGTTAAAATCAGTAATATAATTTAATATTATATTATTTTGAGAAAAACAAAAAGTATACTGTTTACTATGAAATTATTATTTTTGGGAAAATCCCAGTATATTTTAAATATTAGATGTCATATACCAAAGAAAAAATAATGAAATTTTCCAACGCCGGACGCACACAGAAACAGATTGCAAATACCCGAGAAAGAAGAATAGGCATTATTGTATGGACCGTGTCCCATGAATGTATACCTACGGTTGAGATATACCTCGTTTTAAAGCTCTTAATTAGGACATTATTTCATTGTATGGCACCAACACCCAATGGCATGCAGGGTTCATGTTATTTAAAAAAAAAGTGTTATAAGTTTATTATTGTTTTCACGAAGTTTTGGTTCCGCTACTCATCGATAGATTGTGCTGCCAAAAATAGCAATTGAAGAAATGACATGGAGAAATATGACAAGCCGATGAAACAAGGGTGACAAAAGCCTTTTTTTAAATAAAAAAAGCAAACTTGACATAATGACAGATGACGTGAATCAATTATTATATTGTTAAACAAAACTACATATAAATTATAAAAATTATAAATTATATTGACGATCATCATTAGATAATGAATAATGTATCTGAACGACAAGATTATACACATGACAATATTTTTATAATATGTAATGACATGATTTACATCCTTACGGTGAGTACATTTATACATATCTCAGTATATTTAGTATAAATGAATCGGTATAATATTAATTGTCACCTGCCTCTCCTATTACTAGTAAATGCCCATAATCGCCACGCGGGGCAAGTGGGTTGACGATCGCAGTAGTGTGTCCACTATGATGATGGTGCTGCATCAGCCTATGATAGTCCACTGCTGAAATTATGCGTATAAACGCATTAGGAGGAAAATACCTATAATCGCCACGCTGGCCAAGCGGATGGGAGTCATCAATCTTCGATAAATAAATGGTCAGTGACACTTCAATCCCTTAGCCGACTCATACGACACCCACGGGAAGAGTTGGGTGGTGACAAAGTATTCTTATTGCCATCAGCGGCATCACACACGCTTAGGGCATTTTATTATAAAAATACTTTTACAGATATCAGTGTAGCCATTTATTTACGTAATATTAGTTATTCAAAATGCTGTCATAATACAGCAGAACAAAATAACGAGCACGATGTACTACATAACTGCTCGATATGATTAAAACATATCACGTGGAATACTTTAGGGCGTCGTGCTCACTGCCAATAGGGTAATTCTAGATAACTAAGTAATCGTTTACATGATTGTAAAATAAGTGTAAGTCATACTAATGCTATCAAATAGGATGGATATCAGAGTAAGTAGCTACATATTCTAGGATTTTGATATGATGGTGATGAAAATGTAGTTGGTTGGTAGGACCTAGGCATCTTACATTTTGACTTTTTTATTATTACGGTGGCAAATAAGCAAAGCATACAAGCCTTCTGATGGCAAGCAGCTGCTGTAGCCAGAGGTAGACGACGACGACAAATGGGACAGAAGATACGACAATTCCTCCATCGCCGACGCAGTGCATCCTCATCATGGAGTTCTGACTGCTTGAATCACCAACTAGACAACACAATTACTCTAGTTCAATTTGGCTGTGGTTTCTGTAAAGTATATTATTTAGTTTAGTAATACTCATTAGAATGTAAAGGAAGGGGTAAAAGCAGTCAAAACTAGTGTTATAATTTTGTTATCATATTGATAGGAAGGTCTTTTAAAAAGTAAAGAACCTCATATGTAAAATAATACACATAGTTGTACTTAGGACCTAATGTTGTCTGCCAGTTTGTCTTTCCAGCTATGAAAAGCTTTGATCAGATTTTTTTGATAGCCTTAAGAAAAAAGGAAGGTATGTGATCCCTCATTTAGTACCTGTGTATGTATGGTATGCTATTTAGGTTCATGCTTATAAATGCCTTAGGTTTTCTATATGAATAGGATTGTTCTATCGCACCATGCCCGAATAATTATCAATCGAATTATCTAATTAATTATAGGAAATAAGATTGTGAGCTATTATTATGCTACATAAGATAGTTCAGACTTCACATTCCACAATGGTGAGAAGTATCTAATAACGCATCCTGTTAAAATACTTAAAATAAGTAGTAGTAGTTTATAAATAAGTACAAATGTCCAATGCCAGTGAATAGGTTCTAAGGTTTTATTGGCAACGTGGTCTCCTTCGATTCTCATCATCATCGTCAGGCTATCACAAATACATCCCATTAGCATATTGACGCATTAGGAGGTAAATACCCATAATCGCTACGCTGGGAAAGCGGATTGGCGATCGCATTAATGTGTCCACTATGATGACGCTGCTGCCCATCATCAATCTTCTATCAATGAATGGTCCGTGACACTTCAATCCTTTAGTCGGCTCTTACGACACCCACGGAAAGAGTTGGGGTGGTGACAAATTTATTCTTATTGCCGTCATCATATGGCAACCGCAACCACATAGCGAATTCGATTCGATACTAGTACATAAATACTTCTGAAAGGACTAGTTTATTAAGTTTTCTTATCTCAATAATATATAAGTGATTTGTAACCTACCTAGGCCGAGGTGTAAAATAAATAAATAAATATGTTGGGACATCTTACACAAATCGACTTAACGTAACGGAATAATGTCTTATTTATGTCAGGTTCATTATGCATCCCCATGTTCTTGTACTCGAAACTAATACCTACTAAAACATAAACTAGATTATGAATGACTGAAGTCTAATGTTTTTCAAGTGAGTTTATTGTAGATGGCAAGTATCTGTGTAGGTATAAGTATGTATGTGTCATCATCATCATCATCAGCTTATGATAGTCCACTGCTGGACATAGGCCTCTCCTATTAACTATGCGTATAAACGCACTAGGAGACAAATGCCCATAATTGCCACGCTGGGCAAGCGCATTGGCGATCGCAGGAATGTGTCCACTATGATGACGCTGCTGCCCATCATCAATCTTTTATAAAATAAAGGTCAGTGACACTTCAATCCCTTAGTCGACTCTTACGATACACACAGGAGGAGTTAAGGTGGTGACAAATGTATTCTTACTGCCATAACCAGACGGCCAATGTATGTGTATAGGTACTTTATTTGATTTAACACTATAAACCTCCAGCTTCTCAGGCAATATTACTAGGTATTACAGAGTAGAATATTGTTACACATAAATCTAACACCGTTTAATTTATGATATAGTATGAATTTTCAATTTAAGTTACTATACCAAAAACGAAGTAGAAGTTTAACCAATTTACGGTCAATGCATCATCATTTTCTTGAGCGTTGTAGGCACATTTGCCGTAAACCCGAAACCTGTAATTTTAGTAGTCCTAATATGCTAAGCAGTGTTTGGTACTAGATAGGTATGATTTTATGCCATCAATGTCATACATCCGTCCTTTTCCTAGTTCTAAAAATACATATCTATGCATATATTATGTTATAGTACCTATGTGCTGGTCCGTCCGTCTGTCCATACCGAAGCGGTTTCTAATTAATTTTAAAGGACTCGTGAACGAAATATCGTTATTTGAAAGTATCTTAATTCTTTTGAAATCTCTTATAAACTTCCCCATTTCCAATAATACAAGAATTTACAGGTAACCTATACATATATTCATAGGTACCTACTTACTTGAACAAAGTTACTAGATTTTGATTGTTTTTATGATGAGTCATTTGAGTAATGTCGCTGTGATTATTATACTACTTATCACGCATCTTCTACAATGACCATAATGACAATGTATTTATGTTTCAATTATTGCAATAGTAAAGGGCATTTACCATTTAAAATGGCGATCAATTTGTATAATTTTATATTACTCAAGTCAAGTATAGTCTAGTATATATGTATAAATCAACCTAGTCTTAAGTTATTATTATTATTATTGTTCGTCTTTACCTTATCTCGGGACCATGGGGTCTCGGACCTTTGGGAGGCATACGTGGGGCCGAAGCCAACAGCGCAGAGGCCTTTTAAGACAAATAATCTAAAAGCAAGGGATACACGTGGCGGATACCATCCCCGAGCGCACAATATGATACGTCCGGAGATGGTCCCCGCCAGGTGCAAAGACTATTGCAGTGCAGCACTGTGACTGCGATGGAAACTAAGGTCTTGGGCTATGGTTGGTATAATGGATGGACTGGATACTGGGTTATGGGAGGAGACTAGCGGACACCTGCCGTGACAATCAGTCTCAAAATTGTAAAAAGGCAGGTGGTGACTCGCCAACTCATTTAGTGGGCCCTACAAACGGCCGCACGCACAGTGCGACAATAGCGCAACATTTCAGAGCGGCTTTGAGGTTGTCGAGAGGTGAGACTGCGGTAGCCAGATCCCGGTAATCCGTTCAAGGGCCGCCGGCGTTATGACATTTTACACTTCCAACCTGGAGCATAGGTCCCGCTCTTGCGAATCCACTCTGGCCGGCCGGTCAAGGCAAGCACAGAGGCGAGGGCCATATAAAAGGGCCCTCTGGAATAGGGGTCCGCGGTGTCGCCACTCACCGTCAGCTCGCCACAAGCTGCCCCCGATTATTATTATTATTATAAGCCCATTCTGTCCCATTGCTGGGCAAAGGCCTCCCCCCTCTTCTTCCATTCATCCCGGTTCTGTGCTATATCTGGCCACCTGGCCAGTCACTTAAAATTCTTAAGTTACTAATATATTATTTACTTTTTACATGCACATCGAAGAGCAAATGCAATTAATCAGTCAACAATGGTGAACTACATTCAAGGCAAGATGAGATAGATATGAAACGGACAGTGGAATACTTCGTCAAGAACTTTAATTATGATGAAGAATAGCTCTTCCAGGAAAGGTGGTAGGTATACATCCTTGGTATTGAAAAATTGGTAAACGGTGTCCGTGCTTAGATTAGCTTTGAATATAAGATTCTATTAAATAGTATGTACTCGTAAGTAATGTAAACAAAAATGTACTATATAATGCATCAATCTGTGTGTTCTATAAATATGCATCAAGGCAACTTGCCTTTTTTAATCTAAATATTTCGTTAAGGTATCTTACGAAAGTATAACCACAGGTAAATGTGAGTACCTAAGAAGTATAGTGTAAAATAGTTTTCATACCTACTGCGTAAAATAGTCAAAATATAAATGAACGTCATAAAGCATTCATACACAAATCTACAGAGTTTCACGGTAAGCTCCATTAAGGCTTGGGTTTTGTGTACTAATTAAAGGAGGATATGTATATTTGGTATATATGTATTAGATACTTAAATACGTAGAAAAGAACCATGACTGAGGAACCAATATTTTTGTTATAAATACTACTTACGCGAAGAGATGCAACCTCCGGGATTCGAACCTCGCTTCGCAAGCAGGGTGACTACTGATTATCGACTAAATTATGGAAGCCGTCATGTAATTAATGTCTACAACAAAAGTATACAAGTGCTATCTTTTACCATTGATAAATAAACGATCGTTTCACATTTAATTTTATTACAAGGGAAACCATTGTCGATTCGCGCATATTTTTAGTTTTATCTTAGAAAATCGTAAGAGAAAAGAGATCTTTATATTGTGTACGGGTACAAATAAATAATTTTATTTATCTTCTATTCGTTTCTGTTGTGTTTGCAGGGAAGTCAAGTCCACCTAGAAGAGCTCCGAGGCGTATTGTCTTGTCGTGTCTTCACCCAGAATCTGTTTTGTCATGACGTATGATGTCAAAGTGATTCTTCCACTAGGAAATTAGTTATTAATTCGTTATTCATTATTCGAGCTTTTGGCGGCAAGTCACTTTCAGGCTAGAGGAAAATGTAATTGAAAAACGTAGTGGTTATGGTAACTATTATATGTATTTATAGAACTGGGGGAAATGTTCAAGAGTAGCTATAGCTGTAGGTATATTAACAAAGGGGTGAAAATTCAATAAAAGCCAATTTTCCGATAGCGAAGTAACTGTGCTGAATATATGTACATATTTTTTATTTAAAATACTTTTTAATTGGTTAAACAATCAAGTCAGGATCTAATTAGCATTTTGGAGAAATCAAGCGATCTTTTGAAGTTTCTTAAGCATGTCCTGTCCATGGCGAATTTTGTATTTATTTAAATAACGTTTCTGTCAGAAATCGAAGAAACTGAAGATGAAGACCAAGGGGACTCTCAGAACTAGGTACACGCATTTCGTTTGCGGCTGTCATAGATGTGGATTATGTTATTTACTTACACCAATATTTTACAAGTCGATAGGCCCAAAGTAATAAATAAGGCTTAGATTGTGCGAATGCGTGACGATATTGTGTGTGTGTGTGGTGTGGATAGACGACATATTTCTATAATAGATAGGTACAATATACATCATCATCATCATCATCATCAGCCTATGTTAGTCGACTGCTGGACGTAGGCCTCTCCTATTAACTATGCGTATAGACGCATTAGGAGGTAAATGCCCATAATCGCCACGCTGGGCAAGCGGATTGGCAATCGCAGTAATGTGTCCACTATGATGACGCTGCTGCCCATCATCAATCTTGTAAAATGGTCAGTGACACTTCAATCCCTTAGTCGACTCTTACGACACCCGCAGGAGGAGTTGGAGTTGTGACAAATGTATTCTTACTGCCGTCACCACACGGCGGAATAAAGGAATGTCTCCTTTAAGTAAAATTAGCTAGCTTAAGGATTTAAAGTAGTTTTCCTCCAGGGCCTGAGTTTAATTTCTACACTGTATATACTATAGGTACTGAAATAGGAAGATATACTTATATTGAAATAACAAGAAAACAACCATGACCAAGGAACAAATATTCGTCTTCGCCGGGATTCGAATCTTTAACCTCCAGTTTCGTAGGCATAGTCAATGCTAGCTAGGTTATGGATGCTGACAAGTAGAGTTTCCAGTGTCAATAGCAGACTATCAGCAGTAAAGGAAGTCGCCCGTAGGTGCATGAGCTGACAATATTTAAGTATTTACTCGTAGAAGGTGCGCTATATGACGATCTTACATTAATTTAAGCAACTAATAAGCAATACAGGATTTTTGTCAGAGACTATTTCCGATGGCGGGGTCGTTGGGAAATCCTAGAATTTTGGGAACTTCTAAACGGATTTTTAATCAGTTAAGTTCCTCAAGTATTGAGAAATTGCGTTCATTCTTGAAATCCACGTTTACATAGATGTTTAGTACGTTCATGTACATATCAAGCGTATTCATATAAATATTATATTTTTATCAAGTGAAGGGTAAAGAGGTGGGAGATGAATACCTTACAGACAACTAAAGTCAAATTAACATTCTCTATCTATTAATGGTGATGGTTTCCTGCTGCGTAACATAACCAAAACTCTACGGGCATTCAATGGGGGGCCCACCAAGACTTCTGTCGACTTTTGCTAACGACATAGAGACATAGGGTCGGCAAAACGTATGTGACATCACTGTGCCCACGTTTATAAGCTGCAGTAGCTGTTTACCATCAGGTTACTTGTTTGTCATAGTGTAATATAATATAACAAACGTGGAACTGCTGATGACAACGGAACAATCACAAAATATGATACATTTATGTTAACCTTATTTCATTTCCGTATAATCTTGTAGCCTTTTGGGATCATAATTACAACGGAGCCGGTTTAATTCTTGTGGTTAAAGATTGAAACAGACATTATTGTATAATATATTATAACTAGGTACCTACTACTTTTTCATATTTAAGAGAATCACATATTCCGTTTTCTGTTGTTTTCTTGAATATTTAAGTTATATGTAATAAAATGAATAGGTATTACAGATTATGAATATAATTTAGTGATTCTTCGGCTTCGTATTTGGTTCGTGCCTTTTGAGCTGAATTACCTGAGTAGCGTTAGCTTCATGGTGTCATGTTACCTTTGAACGCCTTACATCTTACACAAGATAGGGCTAAAAAATACACCAAAAGTTCGAACCCAATCGAGCAAATGTACCTAAGCCATACGTAAAAGTGTGAGAATCGCTTTGACAGGTGACATCATGGCACCTAAAGGTGTTCTTAACGTTGCAAGCACTTAGTGACACGTTTAGTTGTTCTTGGTGTTCAAGTGAAGATTATTTCGATACGGTAATTATTTATACAATTAAGTACATTAGTATATAGTAGAAATAGTAAACATTTGAATATTATATTGCATAAGTCAACAATTATGTAACATCTCTTTCTTTCACACGTAGACAGAAACAGACGACTATGGCGGCTCTGACTGGCCGGCCAATATTTAGGTACGTAATTATGTTGTAAGTCGGCTCTGCTTTTAGTAGTGTTAAAGTGTGTAAGAGCATATAATTATATGAATACATTACTATTTATTCTATGTAAATATAAAATCCGTCAATAAGGGACCTTTGAAGTTTCCATCGGATTGTCTATGTTATTATTTGTCTGTCAAGTCTTATCATATTATATTGAAATGGTTTTTGTTTAATAGAGGTAAAACTTAAGCAACTATTTTTCGTACACGTAAATTAAGAAAATTCAGAGTTGTCATTTCTTACCACCACTTTTTTCATACCCAGCAAGTTGTGGCTTAGGTATGTGTATTTTAAGATTATTAAGGACAAGACTATATGTATTAAATGCTACATAAAACGTGACTAAATCATGTGGCAATCTATGAGGAATACGTGTATTCATCATCATCAGACTACATCAGCCTATCGCTGGGCAAAAGTCACTTCTATTACTTATACCTACGCAGGACGTAGTAGGAGGTAAATGCCCATACTTAATCGCCATGCTAGGCCAGCGGGTCGGCGATCTCAGTTGTGTGCCCACTATGATGATGGACACATCATCATCAATAAATCCGTCGTCGTGACACTTTATATAATGTAGTCGACGTTTACGATACGCACAGGAAGAGTTGGGATGGTGAGAAATGTATTCTTACCGCCGTCATGCTGCGGCGAGTATTATGGAATATGTGTATTATCGATATGATTATCGGCGCCCAACACCCGCAAGGTTCCATCCTAGTAGCCTCGGCATCGCTTTTCAGTCTTTGCGTTGTTTCCGTTATACGTATGTAACGCAGGCAGTAAGCCGTCGCCAGATTTCGAAGCACTCTTCGAGAGGTTTCGGAAGGATGGATGTGGCTTTGGTGGCTTTAGACGACCCATAAAAATACTGAGGCAAACAACGGAAGACGTTGGGCGGTCTTGTTCCTAATCATTATTTTAACTAACAATTTCATACGTCAATATATTTTTGTAAATTAGCTTTGTTATACAATGTGTGTAATGTGTACCTAAATAGGGTTATAAGCTTATAAGGTTCGATGAAACAATCACGCTAACAATGTATCTATGACATGTACGAGTATAACAACATTCAGTAGGATTTATGAAATACAAAACTAGGACTCGCTTACACGCTTAAAAACTTATAACTTCGCAGGTAAAAGGAGTATTGGAGGAAGTACATATGTAAGTAATTAAGGTAGAGCAGCAGAATACGGAAGATTCCGAGGTAAGTATCAGGTTCGACGCCAAATACCGGTATATAAGTCACGGCCTGCTTATTATTATTCATGTTCATTGATTATCTGGGAAATAGCAATCAGTAACAGGATAAACGCTTCCAAAATAAGTTGTACTCGTACGCTATTTCATTTCAAGAGTCTGATCAAAAAATGAATGGGTATGAGCATCGCTAGCATCTTCAAGCATCTGGACCAGCCTGCTGAGCTCAATTGATAAAGATCATCGATATTTATCAGGCGTGTGCCGTATATATATTTGTATGTATGTATTTATAAATTGTACCGATTGCCAAACACCAAGGAGTACCTGTTTCCTATATCCTATATAGTAGGGTGGATCGATTTTTTTATTTTTGGAAATTCATAAAATAATCTTTATAGATCGATACTTCGTGGCTAGAGAAATAAAAAATATTATGATCATTTTTGGATTTACTTTTATTTTGTACTTCGTTTATAGGCCCAAAAATTTACTCTATTTTTAAGGTTTTTTTAAGAAAAGTCAGTAGTTCGTGGATATTTTCGGGTTTATTTTTATGTAGAAACAATATAACATTATTTGTCATAAATGTAGAATTTGCACAATTTAATTATATGAAAATTATAACCAGTATCGGCGAAAACTGTTTTTCAACTTTGAGGCTCTTGGGGCAGTACTTACCAAATGAATATCGGAAAAAGGTATATTGTTACAGAATGTTACTTTTTACGACTATCATTCTATTGGCCCGCGGTTCCAAAAATCCGAAAAAAAAAATTTTTTTCATACTTCAATGTATTCATGGACAAAAATTTTTTTTCATTATTTTCTGAAACGCGGCCCTATAGGAATAACCTGTCTAAAAAGTAACTTTTTCAACAATATATCTTTTTACGATAATCATTCGGGAAGTACTGCCCCAAGAGCCTCAAAGTTGAAAATTATTTTTTGGAGGTACTGCGAACAATTATCATATAATTAAATCACACAAACCTTAAATTTATGAAAAACAATCTTATTTTGTTTATCCATAAAATTAAAACAGAAAATATCCTTGCTCATCCGAGTTTTCTTAAAAAAACCTTAAAAATAAGGCCGATCTTCGGGCTTCTATATGGGGTCCATAATGATAAAATATCCAAAAATGGTCATAATATTTTTTGTTTTTCTAGCCGCATAGTATCGATTCGTAAAGATTATTTTATGATTACCCGAAAATAAAAAAATCGATCCACCCTACTATATAGGTATATAGGATAAAGGAAACAGTAATATTGATAATGAATTATTAAGTAGGTACTTAATAATTAATTATCAATATTACTTTATTCTTTGAATATCATAACATAACTTACAAGTAAACCGCTAATGCTATAGTAGGTACCCGCATGAAAAAATTGTCTGCTAAGTTAACCGTATATTGAATGATAGATAACTTTAATGGTCACTGGTGCAAGTGTTGGAAACTTTTAGTTGAGAAGTACTAGTAATGGACACTTCAAACGTAGTCCTAAGAATATATAGGATACCTACGGTTCTAAAGTTTATGTCGGGAAACAATGCATAACTCTTACTTTAAATAAAAAGGAATATTCATAATAAAAGGAATATGTACACGGTTCCACATGTACGGAATCACTTATAGTCGAAGACACTATTGGAATCCAATAGGGTCCTTGACCATTACGAGGGTTGCGTAGTGAAACCCGATAAGTCGAACAAACCGATTTTTTAAATACGAACTATATACACCAGCGTCAAGTTGTTAATTAAATTGGTAATATCTGAGCGTTTCAACCGCCTAATTTTGGTGGCATCATTTTTGCCGAAGTTTCTAAACTTCTCAATGTTATCCTTCGTCATTTCATTTAGTATAAGGTACCGGTCCTCCTTCAAATGACATGATAAGTAGTACATTGTAACCAATAGAAACTTCGGCAAGAATGTTGCCACCAAAATTAAGCGGTTGAAACGCTCGGATATTCACCCACCTACCTATACTATGTATAGTTGGTATATGAATGCAAATTAAGAAAATTAAATGATTGACTAAATAGATTCATAAGTCTGGAGGCTAGCATATCTTGTGTTTAACAGTAGCACGCTGCTTTTTCGCGGCTACCAGTCTCTTGTTAATCAGTATAATCGAAAAGAGATGGCTAGCTGCGTGTTGCTTTCATACACAAGATGTGCTAAGGCCACTGTGTCTCATGGCGGAGATCACTGGCGGGCTAGAATATCTTGTATTTGACATCAACTTACAGATACACATCTCCTTTTAATCTATGCAATCGAAAAGAATCTGGTAGGTGCAAGTTGCTGTTAAACACAAGATGTGCTAGGGCCACTGATTCACATCATTGGAGTAGGTGGAGTTATGAGAATATTTTAATATTTTGTATGGGATACTCCAAAGCTTATACTATGAAAAATACTATTGTAATTGTAATAAAATAAAATTGTTAAAAAGGTCCTAATTGTTTCATTTACTATAACTATAAAACATTAAGGTTGTTCGATTGCCATATATATTAAATTCGCATATTTTTATAATGTGGTAATACGTTACGGCTTGCTAAACCACAAGCAATTCTTTACGCTTAGCACATGTTCGGAGCGACAGTATGTCGCTGCGAGATAGATTTCCCGTCTTTTACTTACTTAAAGAGGGACGGATAG
>JALPQI010031268.1:0-43764 GCA_025490895.1 Thaumatotibia leucotreta
CCAAAATTAAGCGGTTGAAACGCTCGGATATTCACCCACCTACCTATACTATGTATAGTTGGTATATGAATGCAAATTTAAGAAAATTAAATGATTGACTAAATAGATTCATAAGTCTGGAGGCTAGCATATCTTGTGTTTAACAGTAGCACGCTGCTTTTTCGCGGCTACCAGTCTCTTGTTAATCAGTATAATCGAAAAGAGATGGCTAGCTGCGTGTTGCTTTCATACACAAGATGTGCTAAGGCCACTGTGTCTCATGGCGGAGATCACTGGCGGGCTAGAATATCTTGTATTTGACATCAACTTACAGATACACATCTCCTTTTAATCTATGCAATCGAAAAGAATCTGGTAGGTGCAAGTTGCTGTTAAACACAAGATGTGCTAGGGCCACTGATTCACATCATTGGAGTAGGTGGAGTTATGAGAATATTTTAATATTTTGTATGGGATACTCCAAAGCTTATACTATGAAAAATACTATTGTAATTGTAATAAAATAAAATTGTTAAAAAGGTCCTAATTGTTTCATTTACTATAACTATAAAACATTAAGGTTGTTCGATTGCCATATATATTAAATTCGCATATTTTTATAATGTGGTAATACGTTACGGCTTGCTAAACCACAAGCAATTCTTTACGCTTAGCCACATGTTCGGAGCGACAGTATGTCGCTGCGAGATAGATTTCCCGTCTTTTACTTACTTAAAGAGGGACGGATAGTCCTATCTCGCAGCGACATATTGTCGCACCCAATCATGTGCTAACCGTACTTATATGGAAATCAAACCACTTTAATGCGGGAATTACACTGAGCCGTGCCACCTAAAGCAAAGTATGTTGCTTAGTAACGACGCATGATGCATTAGACGAACAACGACGAAGTGTAATTGTCACTTAATGCGAAAAGTTTGATTTATTATAAATCCATTATTCACCGATAAATGAAGGGGTTATTTTATAGTGTTAAATATTATTTGACATAAACCAATAAAAATACAAATCTAGGTACAGCATGCTTATAAAACCGTAAGAGTAGTTCCAAAATCTATGCCTCTCTTTTCGTTGTAAGCTTTATCACGTTGTGGTGCTGCTGGGGCATATACATACAGGATAGAAATACATAGTAATTGAGACTGATACATATTTTAGAGTAACGTAGGCATCAGGCTAGCATAATATCTTATGCGCAACACCAACACGCGCTCTTCTCACGGGCTACTAGTCCCTTATTGATTGTATTGATAAAAAAGAGACGGGTAGCCCTATGAAGGCCGCGAGCTACTGTCAATCACCAGTTGTACTAGGACCGCATACACAGTTTTAAAACCATAGACATAAGCGTTATGCGAAGCATTTGACGATTCTAGTTCACCTACTCGCCGCCAATTTGATTATTCTATTGGTCGCTAGATGTCTTTAGTAAAATAAAAATTAATATTTAAGCTATATATTGCTATGATTATCGGGCATTTCAATTCTAATTTCGACCATTTTAATATACATACGTACGTGTAGCATTTAGACATCATTATTACTACTTGTATTGATTTTGCATTCTTTCGTGTAAATCACGATGTCATTATTAACTCAAAAAAATATTTAAGAATACAATTTGAGCTATTTCACAAAAACAAAACAATATATTATTAAAGGTTAGCGTAATTTATTAACGAATTCACCTTATCATATAAAAATACGGACACCCTAGGGCTTGTAAACATTCTAAGAGTGACTGACGAAACTGACGTTGATTTTACACTTGTGATTAATATTTTTAAGAAACGCTATTCATAACTACTTGTATTTTATACACTACATACATTCCCCTGACACATGCCAGACACAAGTCGGCCATTTTATTGAAGAATAGTAGATGACATATATTGTCACTTAAATTTTAAAAGGACGTATTTTCTTCTTATGAAGATTATGATGCACATGAGTGACAATGACATTAACATAACATTTATAATGGCCATTGCGTTTCCACTTTGCTTAGTAAATAAACCTCTTTTTTACTCTATGATTACTACAAGTGCTACCTCCATGTAGCACTTGTAGAATCATTTGTTAGAGAAACAGAATTAAACCACACTTGTGTAATTGAGTTTTATACGTAAACTTGTAGACTTGTGAACTTGTAATGTACGAGAAATAGGCCCCTGGTGGTAGAAAAATTATCGAAAACCCTCATTACACATTAATCATCACGTCAAATGTTGTTGCATACTTAATTAAACTCACAAAGTATTATAATCACTCAAAAAAGCACTGAAAAATATCATTTCTGTAAAGATTTTCGTCAATAAATGCTGTTACGGTCGGATAACTTTAAAAACATCTGACATTGATGTGACATTGCGATGTCTAGATTGTCTATGTACCATAATGTTGGCATGTCAATATATCGATATTAATACTTAAAGTACAACTCGAGGAAAATGCAATTAAAATAAATTGCAGTAATTTACCAAAATTTATTAGGGTTTCGTAGCAAAAATGGCAACAACGGAACCCATACTTATAGTTTCGCTATGTCCATCTTTCCGCAGCATACTTAGCTCAGTGGCCGTTAATACTATAAATCTGAAATTTGGTACAGGTATACATATTGATCATGCCAACAAAGTGATACAATAAAAAGTAAAAAAAAAAATTTTTTTCGGGTACCTCCCCCCAATTGGTGATGTGGGGTGATTTTTTTTATTTGCTGTAATCGCGTATAGTGTGGGGTATCATTAAATAGGTCTCTTAAAAAGAAAAAGGGGCTTTTAAGAAAGTTTTTTTCTAAGGTCAATATTTTCGGAGATAATCGCTCCAGATGAAAAAACCCTCTAACTTTTGAACCAAAGGTCCAAAAAAAATCATGAATAGTGGGCTGGCATAAAACTATTTCGAACATAATCGGCCCAGCCGTTTTTGAATAACTACGAAACCCTACACTGAGCATGGCCCGACATGCTCTTGGCCGGTTTTTGTAATTGATTTCAATATTTATTTTATTTAAAGACTGGCAGTGCTTAGTTGTCTATTGAATATTGAATAAAATCTTCACGTCAAACGTCATTCGTTTCGCTACTTCGCTTCACGTTGTTCGTTACGGGTGCACTTCATGTGATTTTTCTCATGACTAGTGGCGCCTTCGTTGGAGCGACAGAAATATCTTCGAAATTTAACCATAGTTTTTGATATAATCTTATACGAATTAATTCTCTTCCTGACAGACGATGTAAAATCGATAATCCTCTATTTACGTACCTAAGCAGTGAAATTATCGCTGACATTTCATTATATCGACATTTCTAATCACTAGTGATTGTCTTTTGATCATCGTTGACGTTTTGTTTGTTTTACTTGGTCTGTGGTTTGTTTACATGATAAGACAAGTAAGGATGAATACACTGTATGTTATACTGGCTTTTGGTTTCTTACATCAAATGAAGAATGTCCACTAAACCTTGGCGGCAATAAAATTAAAAACTTGTTTCTAACCAGGCCGCCCAATGCTTCGAGAAAGTTCTCAAAGCCCAGCCAGGCAATTACGAAACTATGAAGATCCTTGGCTCGCTCTACGCCAATTCAGCTTCTCAGTCCAAGAGAGATATCGCCCGACAGCATTTGAAAAAAGTCACCGAACAGTTCCCAGATGATGTTGAGGCGTGGATAGAACTGGCTCAGATTTTGGAGCAGAATGATTTACAGGTAAGCAAGTTTATTTCGTTCTAAGAATTCCTCTCGTAAAGCACACTTTTCTAAACAAGATGATTGAAATAATAATCGCAAAATCCGACTTCAACCAATTTCTCCAAGATCCTATTTTTAGGGTTCCGTAGCTAAAATGGCAAAAACGGAACCCTTATAGATTCGTCATGTCCGTCTGTCCGTCTGTCACAGCCGATTTACTCGGAAACTGTAAATGCTACAGTAATGAAATTTGGTTAGGATATGTGTTGTATGAACCGCTACAGGATTATGATACTATATTGTAAAAAAAACCATTGGGGTGGGGGCCCTCCTATACATGTAACTGAGGGATAGAAACATTTTTTTAGTTGTATATAAGCGTGTGGGGTATTAATAGAAAGGTCTTTGAAAATGATATTATGAAGGTTTATAAATCTCATTTTTATTTAAGCAAATCGTTTTCGAGATATCAGCTCTCAAAGTCTGAAAAATGTGTCCCCCCCCCTCTATTTTTTAAATTACGCGGTATAAAATTCTAAAAAAAATATATGTTACGCACATTAATAAACTCTATCAACGATTTTTGGTTTGATTAAATTATCTCTTATAGTTTTTGAGGTAGGTTGATTTAACTGTATTTTTTTAATAATAAATTGATAATGGTACGGAACCCTTCGCGCGCGAGTCCGTCTCGCACTTGGCCGGTTTTTTTAATACCTTGGTAGTTGTCAACTACATCTACTAAGATATAAAAAAAAATGTAATACCCACGGAAAACGCGTAATAATATTGCCACCGAAGTCACGACGGTTGAAACGCTCGTAGAAATGCCCAAGTATGATTTCTTTCAATGACCCGAATGTTTTTACAGGGATCCCTGAATGCGTACAGCACAGCTATGAAGATTTTGAAAGAGAAAGTGAACGCGGACATTCCCGCGGAGATATTGAACAATGTGGCGGCTTTACATTACCGATTGGGTAACCTACATGAAGCCAAAACCTACCTAGAGGAAGCACTAGAAAGGTAGTTCATTATTATAAATACACACTCGCGTTGATTTGTACAGTATTGATATTGATTTGGTCTCAATGATTCATTTTGTATACAGGGTGCCGATAGGGAAAGGGAATGTTTTGATAGTGTAACCCTGATCAGATTTAGATACTAAAATGTCATATTATATGAAGTTTGGTGGATTTGGACTAGTTACAGAGATAATGACATTTTATTCCAGAATAGTACATTACGATACAATTGCCAAAAAAAAAAGTTCGAAACGAGTGGAGATTAGGGTGTCCCCTATTTTACGAGTTTTAGAAATTAATAACGCATACCCCCTAAATCGGTTTCTATTACCTCAAAACACACTGAAAAAAAATTCAGTTCATTTCTGTAACTGCAACCCGTGCCGACTTTCATGCCATTTTCCTATACAATGTATGAAAATGACCAAAAATTTTTTTCGTTTTTTTTATTTTTTTCTATGGCATTAAAATATACTACTGTCTTATAAACAATTTATCAAAAAATTAACTTGATGAGAACAGAAAAACAATACATTATTATCAACTTACTGTCTGACTAATTTTTTTCATAGTAATTTGTATGGGAATTTCAGATGAAAGTCGGCACGGGTTCCTGTTACAGGAATGAGCAGATTTTTTTTTTCAGAGTGTTTTGGGGTTATAAAAGCCGATTCAAGGGGTATGCGTTATTCATTTCTAAAATTCGTAAAATAGGGGACACTCTAGTGGAGATAAAATTAAAGCACGACCGAAAGGAGTACTTTAAATCGACACGAGTTACGAATTTCGTTTTCGCACATGTATCGTACGACGTTTTTCAGTAGGTAACATATAGCCCTCCGAAGATTTCGACCTGATAAACACCTTCTAAACTGCGACCATATTATAAACATGGAAATGAAAAAAAAAAATTTTTTTTATGGAATTTGACTTAATGTCATTATATATTTTTGCTTCTTTTAACCTCAGGATTACAAGGTTAAATTGATTCCTTTTCCTCGAGGGTATAAAGTAAACTCTCACTTACGTAGCTCAGTTGACCCTTGACTCAGATAAATCCATTGACCGCTAGTTCGAGTTGCTAGTTGAGAGTGTATTTTTCCATTATTCATTTATTTTAAAATTTTAGCTTTCAGAGTTTCATTCCCTTTTTACACTATGGACATTTAGCAACATTTAAATGTTGAAATATTGTTAAAATGTCTAATGAATTTAAATCAGATATCTCTAGTTATAATACATTTCTGGGCACCCATTGTTTGAAGAACATCGACACGAAGCATCATTTATTGTTGAATTTTCAGAGAGAAAGTTGACGCCGAAACCCTAGACGCCCAATACTACAAGTCCATAGCTGTGACAACCACGTACAATCTGGCCAGGCTTAACGAAGCGCTATGCATGTATAATAAGGCTGAAAAACTGTATAAGGACATTCTGAAAGAGCATCCTAATTACATCGACTGTTATTTGAGGTAAGGCTTTTGAAATTATGTTGGTATTCAACTTTATCGCCATTATAATAATTCATTGCATTGCACAGCTCATCAAGTGATTCTTACGTGAATTTTTTTACCCAAAAATCAAGGTCCTGTAAAGTTATTCCATAGATTTTGATATTCTCTGCAATGTAGAGTCTACATTTTACTTTTATGATTGGTCCTAAGCTAAGGCATAGTCTAAGATTTGAAAGAAAAATTAAAAGAAAGTTTAGTAATGAAATATTTATAAGCTCGTATTTGATGAAACTTTTAGAAAGAAAAAAGAAAAAGCATTTATTTGTGACACAACATAATATACATGTGCTACAAATTGGTCTCCAATTCAGCATATTGCAAGCATATTTTTTAATACCTGAGTCTCAGGTCCTGAGACTACACTAAACCTTGTAAGAAACCGCCTTTTGAACCTACTAGGCTGTATAGACGTACTTCGCGAATTCTTCTAATGAAGGCTTTTGCGCTCTCAAAACTCACGTGTCTAGCCAAGTCTTAACCGAGACTTCCCTGATTGGTTGGGTCCCAAATCTGTTCGGTCGGTCATTATTATACTCAATCCGTTGGGTAACTGAACCGAATAACTGATGATAAGACTACATTCACCAGGTTTTTTCATTTAATCCTTGACTGAGAACCTCATATTGTCCACAGGTTAGGCTGCATGGCCCGAGACAAAGGGCAAATCTACGAAGCCTCCGACTGGTTCAAAGAGGCCCTGAAAGTGAACACAGAACACCCCGACACCTGGTCGCTGCTCGGCAACCTGCATCTGGCTCAGCAGGAGTGGGGTCCCGGACAGAAGAAGTTTGAGAGGATACTGCAGAACTCTGCAAATGCTAGTGACGCCTACTCCTTGATAGCTTTAGGTGAGTTTTCCCTTGGCTAGATTTCTTCAAATTGTCTCTTCAGTTATTGTATCAGAAGATCTTCTTGAAGGATCTCAATAACAGAAGTTTGAGAGGATACTGCAGAACTCCGCAAATGCAAGTGATGCTTACACCTATCAGCTCACTAAGCTACAACTATTACTAGCTACTACTACTAGCTTGATTAGGTTTTCCCAAATTTTCTCATCAGCGATTGTATGACAAGATATACTTCTTCTCGAAGGATGTACTTGCTCCTTGATAGCTTTAGGCGAGCTTTACTTTGATCAGGGTTCCACAAATTGTCTCTTCAGCCATTGTTGTATCAGAAGATCTTTTCGAAGAATGTCAATAACAGAAGAAGCTCGAGAGAATACTGCATGCAGGCGATTAAGGTGCAAGTAAAAGTCTTGTGGTGTACGAATAAAAAAGAAATGTATAATTTCGCAAGTAATCGGTACAATAAGTATGATTTTAAAGTTAAGACGCGTGTGGCGCGGTCGCGGACTGCAGTGGAGCTAATGAAGGGTGGTGGGGTTCATGCCCCGGCGTCCGTGCCCCGCGCAGGAATGTTGTCCTACTCAAACGCTAGCGAAGCCTACTCCTTGATAGCTTTAGGTAAGATTTCCCTTTTCTGGTTTTCTCCAAATTGTGTCTTCAGGAATTGTTTCACAAGGTCTTCCCAAAGGATCTAAATAACAGAAGTTCGAAAGGATACTGCAGAACTCTGCAAATGCTAGTGATGCCTATTCCTTGATAGCTTTAGGTGAGCTCTCCCTTTTCTTGTTTTCTCCAAATTGTGTCTTCAGGAATTGTCTTATAAGGTCTTCTTGAAGAATCTCAATAACAGAAGAAGTTTGAGAGGAGACTGCAGAACTCTGCAAATGCTAGTGATGCCTATTCCTTGATAGCTTTAGGTGAGCTCTCCCTTTTCTAGTTTTCCCCAAATTGTGTCTTCAGCAATTGTCTTATAAGGTCTTCTCGAAGAATCTCAATAACAGAAGAAGTTTGACAGGAAACAGCACAACTCTTCCAACACTAGTGATTCCTACTCCTTGATAGTTTTAGGTGAGCTTTCTTTTGACTAGGTTTGTTCAAATTGTCTCTTCAGCAATAGGCTACTTGACCCATTTTTAAAGTTTGTCGTATATTATTAATCAATATCTGATTAACGGAAAAAATATATAAATTTATTTTTTCTCGACCTAGAAAACCGCAAAATTATAACTTAAAATTTAAACTTTCGTAACCGCGCGAAAACGATACTAGCCATGTTAATGCTTAGATTATCTGTGGTGTGACGTCACTCAAACCGAAAACAAACATTTGCCGTGTCACTTATGTTATGTCAATGTCACAGCAAAGCTACATGCCTATATGTCCATAGCGAATTTCACTCGTATAAGATTCGACATGAAGTTAGTTTAAGATCCTATGACATCACATCATGGCCGACACCGTTTTCAGAGTACAAAAATAAAACAAATTTTTCAATGAAAAATATGTACCCATCAAACACTTTTAATACACCGTAATCGAAAAATATTGATCTTTTCAATAAATACTACAGAAAATAAGAATTTTTACACTAAATTTGATATGAATCAAGTAGCCTATTGTTTCACGAGGTCTTCTGAAAGGATCTCAAAAACTGAAATTTGAGAGGATATTGCAGAACTCCGCCATGCTAGTGATGCCTATTCCTTGATAGCTTTAGGCTACCTTTCCTTGACTAGGTTTCCCCAAATTGTCTCTTCAGCAAGGTCATCTCGAAGGATCTCAATAACAATCTTCTATTATGTGTGTCTCCATGAGATCTCTTCACGCCAGGGAGTAGATAAAGAGAAGAGGGATAAAGAGTATATAAGTTCTTTAATAGTTTCCCCAGAAATATCCACTACAACCATCGCAGATTTCTCCCCAAAAAGTCACGAAAGAGTCCCTCAAGGGCTCGAGATCTCTTCAACTGGTGGATATGAACTCCAACAATCGTCTGACCCTAGTGATGCTTAAAGAGTTCGATAGTTCCCTCAAAGATATCCACTATAATCATCGAAGATTTCTTTAAAAATCTCGTCAATCACTCCCTCAAGGTTTTCAGATCTCTTAAACTGGCCTAGGAGGGAGAAATCTCATACTATTTCCATCAGTTCCAATCATTACTTATTGTTACCAGGTAATGTCTGGCTGCAAACCCTTCACCAGCCATCTAGGGAGAAGGACCGAGAGAAACGCCACCAGGAGCGAGCGTTAACCATGTACAAGCAAGTTCTGAAGGTCGACACGAAGAATATTTGGGCTGCGAACGGGATTGGCTGCGTTCTTGCACATAAAGTAAATATAACTTACTTTTTCTACTTGCTGACTGTAATATTTGATTTAAGATTACGTACACAAAATTATAATCATATACAGGGCATTTTCACTTCTAGGGACACCCAATTAGCTTAACTCTCACGAAAAAGTTAACGTCGATATCAGTTTTGTAACGACAATTAAGCATGAAATATTTACGTAAATCCACTTTATTTATGTTTTTATATTGCATAAATAAATGCTGGATGCGGGTGGCGCAGGACCGGTCATTGTGGCAATCTTTGGGGGAGGCCTATGTTCAGCAGTGGACGTCTTTCGGCTGATATGATGATGATGATGATGATGATTGCATATAAATGCGTATTAGGGTTTGTCCATTAATCACGTCATACTGTATAGGGGGAGAGGGGGGGTCATCGGACAAATCACGTGTAAATTTTTGTTACTCTCTGCTGAACAGCATACTTCTTTTAAAACGTAACCAGATGTCCAATCCTGAACTAAGTTTTAAAACTTCGCGGACATTTACCTCGTAGTTTGCAAAAAAGTTTTTGCCCATCATGTGTGCTAAATAAAGTATGTAAATTGAAGAGTTATTAAAAGGACTACATAAGTTGGGAAAAAATTACACGTCATATTGGCCTAGGGGGGGGGGGGTGTCCTGAAAATATCACCAAGTATCACCATGGGGGGTGGGGGGCTCCAAAATCGTATGACGTGATTAATGGACAAGCCCTTATTTCTGGGTTAAATGATAAAAAAAATTTTTTTGTATATATTTAATGCTTAACTGTCGTTACAAAGCTGGCATGTAAGTTATCTTTTTTGTGCAGTGAGTTACTGCGCCCTAAAAGCGATACTTCCGAGTCTATTTGAAGGAACGTAAAATATTTAATTGCATGTTTGAGAAAAATACAATTACCTACATATAACTGCCTTAGCACAGCGAGTTAGACTTCCCATATTTTACTTTGTCAGTAAAATATTTCATTTAAATTAATGTACGTATTTTGTGTCCAGGGTTGTGTGAACGAAGCGCGCGACATTTTCGCACAAGTGCGAGAAGCGACGGCCGATTTCCCGGATGTATGGATGAACATCGCGCACATATACGTTGAGCAGAAACAGTACATTAACGCTATTCAAATGGTGAGCAGATTTTATTACAGTGATACTAGAATGTGGGGTATAAATAAAGTTCAAAGCATTAGAGTTATGAGCTTTTACTGACAGTTTTTAGCTCCAAGGAGTAGCCTCCATACTTTATTAAGTCACTATGTATAGCAAGATCAGAGATCCATCGCATAATAAACTACAAATATACGTAATAGTCCAAGAGCTAGTGAACCTTGGGAGTAACGGTCTCCCTGTAAGGTTAGAAATTTGTATACTTACGATTCATGTCATTCTAAGATCAATAGCCATGACCTGGCAGGCGTCAACCCTGCACGTCATCAGCCCCTTTATTTTTTGAACTGTTAAGTAAATTTGGTTTCAAAACCTGTTTCTGTAAGTTTGAAAATTTAATAGGATAAAGTTTATTTATTGTACGTGCTAAAAAATAATGACAGGCGATTACAATAAGCAGAAGTATATGACAGATCAATTAGAAAACACAGTTGATGAGGTAAAATAAACTTACTTTCAGTACGAGAACTGCATCCGCAAATTCCGCATGCATCACGACGTAGAATGGCTGACGTGGCTCGCACGAGCCCACGGCTTAGCCGGCCGACCTGGCGCCGCCCGCTCCGCTTTACTTCGCGCTCGTCGCGTAGCCCCACACGATTCTGCGCTCACGTACAACGCTGCACTCACGTTGCGCCGCCTCGCCAGTCACGTGCTGAAGGACGAGCGGAGCTCGCTCGATGTCGTGTTGCGCGCTGTACACGAGCTACAAGTATCGCATAGGTTAGTAGTGATAACAAGATGTTCGACGTACAACGCTGCGCTCAAGTTGCGACTAGCGAGCCACGTGAAGGACGGAGCTCGCTCGATGTCGTGTTGCGCGCTGTACACGAGCTACAAGTATCGCATAGGTTAGTAGTGATAACAAGATGTTCGACGTACAACGCTGCGCTCAAGTTGCGACTAGCGAGCCACGTGAAGGACGGAGCTCGCTCGATGTCGTGTTGCGCGCTGTACACGAGCTACAAGTATCGCATAGGTTAGTAGTGATAACAAGATGTTCGACGTACAACGCTGCGCTCAAGTTGCGACTAGCGAGCCACGTGAAGGACGGAGCTCGCTCGATGTCGTGTTGCGCGCTGTACACGAACTACAAGTATCACATAGGTTAGTACTAGTGTGACACACGACGCTGCGCTGACGTACAACGCTGCACTCAAGTTGCGCCGCCTCGCCAGTCACGTGCTGAAGGACGAGCGGAGGTATTGGCTGTTGTCTTTTCAATAATAAGAATAGTTGCTTTGTGATTGTCACTAAATTGTTAATTTTCTATTTTATTATTATTGTTAAAATCATGACGATTAGAGACCTTTTACATCTCTAAATCTTAATATCTCTTTATTCTGACAACTAGAGGACCTTTACATCTCTAGTAGTATAGATATAGATACTTAATAATGTTGTGAACTTGTACAATAATAATTATTTTTGTTTAATATTATGATCCTTTATTTCTTTGTCTTTTATAAAAATGTCTATAATAATCTTTTTTTTTATGTAATACATTCTTTAATGCATGTTATTTTAATAAGATGTATTATTATACTGTTTTGAAAAAATAAGTCCACCTGAGTTTCTTACTGGTTCTTCTCAGGAACGGCGTAGGGTTTGAACCAGTAGTAGATTTTTTTTCTTTCTCTTGATAATGTCAGACGATTCGAAAGTGCTTATTAATAAGCTTACTTGAATAAAGAATAGTTTGACTTTGACTCGCTCGATGTCGTGTTGCGCGCTGTACACGAGCTACAAGTATCACATAGGTTAGTAGTGATAACAAGATGTTCGACGTACAACGCTGCGCTCAAGTTGCGACTAGCGAGCCACGTGAAGGACGGAGCTCGCTCGATGTCGTGTTGCGCGCTGTACACGAGCTACAAGTATCGCATAGGTTAGTAGTGATAACAAGATGTTCGACGTACAACGCTGCGCTCAAGTTGCGACTAGCGAGCCACGTGAAGGACGGAGCTCGCTCGATGTCGTGTTGCGCGCTGTACACGAGCTACAAGTATCGCATAGGTTAGTAGTGATAACAAGATGTTCGACGTACAACGCTGCGCTCAAGTTGCGACTAGCGAGCCACGTGAAGGACGGAGCTCGCTCGATGTCGTGTTGCGCGCTGTACACGAGCTACAAGTATCGCATAGGTTAGTAGTGATAACAAGATGTTCGACGTACAACGCTGCGCTCAAGTTGCGACTAGCGCGCCACGTGAAGGACGGAGCTCGCTCGATGTCGTGTTGCGCGCTGTACACGAGCTACAAGTATCGCATAGGTTAGTACTAGGATAAGTCCATAGATCCAACAAATGTGCGTCATTCGTCGATTGTAATATGAATTAATGTAACCACCAAAATGACGAAATTGAGTTAAGTATACCGTTCGACTGCAAACCTGCTCTATCGAACGGTGTATATAAAATATTGATATCTAGAAAAAAATTTCGAATACGTTAACAAATACTTTGCCATTTTATTAGGTTTCTACGTTTTTTATTAACGTATGTAAAGGTTTCCAAAAATCATAGACAATATTTTAACGTAAGTACGAATTTGTAAGTACAAAACATGTCTTTCCTAATGTACTCACCATATTTTTATAAACATCACTGCTGTAAGCGCCGTCTGCATTGTATGGCTCATAAGCAATTCGGTTTCAATTTGTGAGTTACACTAAATTCCGAAATCCACTTTTGATAATTTTCATTGATTTGTTAACGTATCTCCAAAATTTTTTGAAAATATTTAACGTAAGCACCAGCCATTTCCTGAACTAACTATAAGTGTGGTCGCAGTTAGTAAATGTCTATCAAATAGACCTCTCAAAAATAAAACAAACAAGATAAACATCGTTTCAATAGGATAATTAACTAAAAAAATACAACATACTTTATAAATGTCCATTTCGTTTTTTGGCCCTCCTGAAAAGTCATCATTTGGTGGTTACATTAATTCATTTATTACAACTGACGCGACTCGCAAAGCAGTGAAACGTGGAGATATTTCACAATTTACAAGGTTTGTGGTCTACGTGTAACCCCGAGTCCAAACGATTTAACCCGTTAAAATTGTTTTTCTGAAATATGCAATGAAATATTGTTATCCTAACTAGTGCACAAAAACGAACTTTTTTTGAAAAAATTGTTATAAAAAAAAACCGTCCCTTACACGTGCAAAAACTTTTTTTAACTCGGGTGATGGTCGCCCTCGTTTCACTCGGGCTCCAACTTTCACCCTAGCCGAAAAAAAAGTTTTCCCGCACTAGTTAGGAAATGTACCATTTTATGTTCCTTATAATAGGCTGCGAAGGTGCGACTAAGACAAGAGGTCGTTAATGGAATTTAATACAAATCTTGAAGGCAAAGTGCTCTTTTTTAATTCCATTCCACATAAATTTGTGGCACAGGTATCAGACATTCTGCCTCTATGCAATACTATGCATATAAAAAAAACTGATGTTTTTGTTGTTTAATTCATTCCATGTTTGAGAAAAGCACTACATGTACTAGCGATGTAACGAATATTCGCGTTCGCGAATATTCGCATGTTTTAAAATATTCGTATTCGCATTCGCAAAAAATTTTACGCGAGTGTTGCGAATATTTTTATCTAATTATTTCATTCACTTAAGGCAGGAAGTACTACATTCTAAGTTGACCTTAATACCTAGATGTCTAGGTACAAAAACATGTGACTCTAAAAATGATACATTTTCACTGAATGATGAATAAAATGTTATATTTGTGGATAAAATGTTATATTAATAACTTAATGCCTTTGGGCATTTTCTACCAGCATTATCTAATGTTTGTGTATAATTATGTATGTATAGTATAATACCCAATATTCACATTCGCATTCGCGAATATTCCTAAACCGATGTTCGTTACATCGCTAATATGTACATACCGACATACCTCGGCCGGAAATATGGGGTTGCCCGCTTCAGACCTATCCGACCTCGCTTCGCTCGATCTCCGGCCGGGAACCCCTTTCGTCCCGGCCTCTACAGTAATGTACTATTATACCATCTATTGCGGTAACCTAAGAAAATAACCTTTTCACCTTCCTTGCTCGGAAAGGGCTTTTTTATTCTTTAAAAAACAGATAGCAAAGTTGCGTTTTATCCACAAGAGTGCAAAGTTTGAACTTCCCTTGATTTTTTAAAATAAAAGTGTATTTTACATAGATCAGTTGTTTTTATTATGTTGTGTTTCCTCACTTAAGGAAGGTGAAAAGTTTTGTGTTACACACGGCTGCAAAGTTTTTTTAGCTCGTGTGTATTCCAACACTCTATATGCTCAGGATTCTATTCTTGAACCACTCCCTTCGCTCAGGATTCTATTTTCGATTTCTCATTCTCAACCATAGAATCCATTCGCTAGCTCATGGTTCAACCCTAGAATCCGTTCGCTATACCGTGTTGCAATTCCACACTCGGTTAAAATACAACTTTGCACCCTTGTATAACAAATAACTATTTTCATATCACTTGAATAAACTACGATCCTCCTTCCAGATACTTCCAAAGGCTAGCGTCCACAGAAAGCGGAGAAGGGGCAGAGCGAGCGCGATACGAGCCCGCCGCCGCCGCGGCCGAAGCCCGCACATGCGCCGACCTGCTCTCGCAAGCGCAGTGGCACGTGGCGCGAGCGAGACGGCAACACGACGAGGAGGTCACCATGCGTGACAGGCAACGCGAACAGAGAGAGGCGTTCAGGAAGCAACAGGTCAGTACTTAGGGCATTTTCGCGAGAAGAGATCCAAAAAGGTTCAGGCGATTCGTCTGTTCGTTTGCCACCTATAGCATAAAAAAAAAAAAAAAAAAAAAAAAAAAAAAAAAAAAAAAAAAAAAAATTAAGGTAGGTAAATTTAATGTTTTTCCTACTCAGAATAACGAGTTCTTTCAATCTAGGAGAAAAAAAAGAAAAAAATGGTCCCACATTTTACATCCTCTCCACTTTGTAACCGCTGTACAAAGTTTGAAAAACGGTTACGTAATAGAAACAAAAAGTTGGGACACTTTTTTTCTTCTAGTAGGATCGAAAGAAGAGAACAGAGAGAGGCGTTCAGGAAGCAACAGGTCAGTACTAGCGCCGACCTGCTCTCGCAAGCGCAGTGGCACGGGGCGCGAGCGAGACGGCAACACGACGAGGAGGTCACCATGCGGGACAGGCAACGCGAACAGAGAGAGGCGTTCAGGAAGCAACAGGTCAGTACTAGGGCATTTTCGCGAGAAGAGATCCAAAAAGGTTCAGGCGATTCGTCTGTTCGTTTGCCACCAATGGCATAAAAAAAAAAAAATAAAATAAAAAAAAAATAAAAAAATTAAGGTAGGTAAATTTAATGTTTTTCCTACTCAGAAT
Source organism: Thaumatotibia leucotreta (assembly GCA_025490895.1). NCBI lineage: Eukaryota > Metazoa > Arthropoda > Insecta > Lepidoptera > Tortricidae > Thaumatotibia > Thaumatotibia leucotreta. The sequence goes on from JALPQI010031268.1 coordinate 15,953, forward strand.
AACGAGTTCTTTCAATGTTGAAGAAAAGTACAAGAAAAAAATGGCCCCACATTTTTCATACATTTTACATGCTCTCCACTTTGTAACTGTACAAGTGTTTGAAAAACGGTTACGTAATAGAAACAAAAAGTTGGGACACTTTTTTTCTTCTATTAGGATCGAAAGAGCTCGTGATTCTGAGCAGGAAAAACATAAAATTTACCTGTTTCAGAAAAATAAGTTTTTGGCTCTCTTCTCGCGAAAATGCCCACTAGCGCCGACCTGCTCTCGCAAGCGCAGTGGCACGTGGCGCGAGCGAGACAACACGACGAGGTCACCACGCAATCGCTGGCGCTTAATCATCAAACCCCGGATGACGGGAGCAAAAATGCATTTGTCACTAGTGCTTAGTTAAATATCGACTATTCTATCGACATCCATACCAACATTTTATGAGTTAGAAATGTATTGATCAATAGTAATTTATACAACCGTACGTAATCAAAGGCATTGAGATCTAAAATTGATAAACAATAATATCTAGTACCATAGAACAGTTACAAAACCAAAATTAAAGTCAAAAAACCAGCTTGGATATCGTTCAAAAGTTCAAAGTGCACTTATTAAGATAACTTTTACATCCTCAAGGCGAAATTATTCACAAGAAATATGAGAATGTGTAGACTAAAAAAAAGTTGGTGGAATCAATTTCAAAACTCTTATATAATTTGATATCTGGAAAAGAAGTGGAACTACTAGGGAAACATAATAAGTATAATCTATAAATTTCAAATTAAATAATTGTTCATATGGATATCCATATGAACAATTATTTAATCGATATCGATAGAATAGTCGATATTTCATCAAGCACTAGTGATAAGTTCATTTTTGCACCCGTCGTCCGGGGTTTGTTAATCATCATCATCAATCGTAAACGAAAGGCAGCTGTCTTTGTCGCACTAATATGAAAGAGTGACTGAGACGGAAAACTACGTTACGCTACTAAGCGTTAGCGATTGGCAACTTGACTAAACATACAGATCAGTAATAGCGCCGACCTGCTCTCGCAAGCGCAGTGGCACGTGGCGCGAGCGAGATAACAAATCAAGGTCATCATGAGGCGTTAGTTAGTTTAACCTGCCTTTTTCCGCAACTCGACATCCATCGTGGCTTTTTTGCGTGATAGCGAGGTAGTCCTAATCCAACCTCCACGAAATTCAGCATCTGTTTCATGTTGCTAAATGCCTCCTGTAGTGCTTGATAATGGGGACCTAGGGTCTTCAAAACATGTCGCGCATTGTGACTAAATACACGTTTAATTATCATCATCATCATCATATCAGCCGAAAGACGTCCACTGCTGAACATAGGCCTCCCTCAAAGATTGCCACAATGACCGGTCCTGCGCCACCCGCATCCAGCGGACTCCTGCGACCTTCACCAGGTCATCGGTCCACCTTGTGGGGGGCCTACCTACGCTACGCCTTCCGGTACGTGGCCGCCACTCAAGAACATTCCCGCCCCAACGGCCATCGGTTCTACGCGCAATGTGCCCCGCCCACTGCCACTTCAGTTTAGCGATTCGGATAGCTAATTCGGTTACTTTGGTTCTGCTGCGGATGGTCTCATTTTTAATCCGATCACGCAGAGAGTGTTTAATTATATTTATAGTTATGTCTCACGAAAATTTAAATTCATTCTCCTAACTTGTTTACGTGAATGAAAATAAGGGATTATAACAATGTAATGTTGTCAATAAAATAAAAAAATAGTCTCGACATTATATCTCAACTAATATTCTAACTTTCAATCCCCAGGAAGAAGAGCGTCGACGCCGCGAAGAGTTACAACAGAAGAGCACAGTCGAACAACTGCAGAAGAGACAAGAGTTCAAAGAGAAGACAAAGAACGCTTTACTCTTCGCAGACATGCCGCTTGAAGACAAGAAGAAGGGAAGAGGTAGAAGGAAGGACGAATACGTCTCGGACTCTGGAAGTGGGAGCGATCGGCCTAATGAGGAGAAGTTAGTATTTTATATTAGCCAAGCTATTCTTGTAGTAATGAGGGTTTTTGATACTTTTTTGTCAGCCTCCGTAGCCTAGTTGGTAGTGACCCTGCCTACGAAGCTGGAGGTTCCGGGTTCGAATCCCGGCGAGGGCATTATTTGTGTATTTATTTATCACAAATATTTGTTCCTTGGTCGTGGCTGTCTATGTATTTAAGTATCTATATGTATCTATCTATTATATATATCGTCGCCTGGTACCCACAACACAAGCCTTAATTGAGCTTACCGTGGGACTAGGTCGATTTGTGTAAGATGTCCCGAGATATTTATTTATTATTATTTATTTATTTTTGCCACTATGGGGTGGCGGAAGGTCCAACGAACTGTCAAAATATGGTTTAAGACATTTATTTCTCAAAGGATTTGCATAAATCACTTACTGAGAAAACAATAATTTGCTTAAATCTAAATAGGAGAGGGTAGCATGCGAAAAACGTCTAACGACTTAAGTACAAAGGCGCTCGGTAACAACAAGCGCAATGCAACATTGTAAAGGTGCGGTTAAACTAAAAGAGCATTCGCTGTTCTAACCTCCCACTCTACGAAATTCGATCCGGTACACAAACCGTGATTGGTTGATTTCTTAGAACGGGCGCTAGAACAGCGAATGCTCTTTTGGTTTAAACGCACCTTAATGCTGTGGCAAGAGGCCAGTTACATAAATAAGCGAATTTAATTTTATATTTTTTTTTTGTTTTATGGTTTGTTTATTTTTAAACCTTTACGAATGTTGTTTTTTAAAATAAAGAAAAAAATAGTTCCAAGTCTATTCCCATGAAATTAATAAAGTTCTAGTAATTTTCTTTTTCTGCCCTCCGGCCGTCAAACAGCTATTTGCCGGCCGCTACGCTAAACTAAGTATGCCGTTTTGTTACGGGTTGACAAGGGGATAAATCAAAAACCGGTACAGCAATTGTGCAAGTAACTACATATATTTCTTAACAATTATCAACTTAGACCTAGTTATCCTAAAATACTAAACTAATTGGATGTTCAGTCTGCTGTTCGAAAAATAATATACACACCTCGGCCGTTAAACGGGAAAGCCTCGGATCACATATTTGTCGGCCTCGGCTTCGCCTCGGCTTACAATCACACGTCATCCGAGACATTTCCCACTTAAACAGCCTTGGCATGTAATCTACTACAGTACCAGTGACTTTGCGGCCCTGTTTTAACGCTCAATCTTCAGTTCGGCAACCGTTTTCTAGTCTTAATCCATTACAAAATCAATAAACTTCCTAATAGACTATAGAAAACTCCTGAAACTTTTGTACGGTCGGCTCCAAAAATATGTTAACGATTTTGATTCTTATGCATTGGACATACGTGTTGGTATGTATACATGTTAGCATTTTGGAACATTTTGCCATTTGTACGTTAGTAATATACTCGTGTTGTTGCTTCTCTGGCTATATTTTCCGCAACTCGACATCAAACGTGCTTATTTTGCGTGGTCCCAACTCTGGTAATTGTTGGGGACTTCACATACACCCTTGAATTTCTTCGCAGGTGTATGCAGGTTTCCTCACGATGTTTTCCTTCACCGCAAAGCACTTGTGAATATCAAATGATAATTATTTCGTACATAAGTTTTTTGAAAAACTCATTGGTACTACGAGTCGGGGATAGAAGTCGCATACCTGTGATCTTTGGTTGACAGCCCTAGATAGAACCCACGACCACTATGTATAGGTAGTTTCACCAGAGTTGAGGTGAATTGATAACTCACACATCTTTAAATAAAGTTCTAATTGCAAAAAAATAGTGAATGAATGACTTAATGTGACAGCAAATCCGTTGAACAAACTTTTTGGTCAGTCTTACAGTTGCTATTAAATTTGCTGTCAGTACGAAAAAATAACACTAATTCTAAATTTCCCTTGTTTACACGACACGTTATTGTGTGCGTGACCTCAACTCTCGTGGAACTACCTATAGCAGCCGTGCATTTTAGCGCTAGACCACAAGCGCTTAAAAATATACTCTAGGGTGTTTCTTATTTTTTTAATTTTGAAGGATGTTCGAACCAATAAAGGAGCTCTTTACTCTCCTGATAGCAATTTTCTATGGGGCACCCTCTCATTTTGTTATTTGATAAGTTAACCATATTTGTTTTTTTTTCTTTCATTTATTATAATTTATAAACAACAATTGGGGGTCGCTACCGAAGTACGAAGTTCAAGAAAGGCAAAATGATTAGTCGTTTTTTTATTACATCGGTAGCGACCCCTAATTTTTGTTTAGTAATAAATGAAAAAAAAAAAACAAATCTGGTTTACTTTTCAAATTACAAAATGAGAGGGTGTCCCATAGAAAATTGCTATCGGGAGAGCAAAGAGCTCCTTTATTGGTTCGAAAGTTCGAACATCCTTCAAAATTGCAAAAATAAGAAGCACCCTAGTATCGTCGGCTGACAAGCAAAACTCACTATAAAAACTGTCACTACTCTTAGCAACATCTTATGTCAGTATTAAATCAGAACTGAGATAAGAGCTTTATTTCAAGTAGGTATTTGTTACTTAGTGAGTTTTGCTTGTCAACTGACGATATACTCCTGTTACAGGCGCGAGAAGAAGAAGAGGAAGAAGGAGAAAGGCGAAGGGCGCAAAGGGAAGAAGCGCCGCGATCGCGCCTCCGGCTCTGACAGCGACCGCCCCGCCGCCAAGCGCGGCCGCAAGGCAAGCATTTTACTACATTACCGCAGAATAACTAATAGTACTACATACAGGAAGGCCACGACCACCCCCGCACCAATTCGAATTACCCCACCCCACTCGGCCGCCGTCGGTAGGCAAAGATGGCTGGGCATTTATTGTTAAAAATGGATTTGTATTGCGCTGTTGTACGGCTACCTTGAGTCCAATAAAAAAATACACTTTTCATGAGACGCTATGAACATCATTCGCTTATAAAACTATGTTATTTCATATGTACTAAAGTAATTGAAGATCATTTCGTTATTTCTAAGTACAAATTACGTGATATCCTTTACTTTAATCATAAGTGAGTACGCATCACTATTCAATAAACAAACACAACTCTGGCCGGAATATTAGTTTACATCATACGCCCTATTTAGTTAAATACGTAAAAAAGTAACAATAATAAAATGGTGTTAAAAAAGTGATATTTCTTGGATGTGAGAAAAACAATAATTTCCTTGGGTTGCGGTGTTCTGTTCTATTAGAGTTGGATAAGTGCTATAATTACTTATTCTGTGGTGAAAGTGAGTCTGCTATTTATATACCAACTTAGAAATTAGTAAATGTGTATTGTACAGGTTATAGTATATATTCATTTGTTACTTCAGTACCAACTAGTTAATCTGCCATATCTGAGGCATCCCTGTTGCGTGACTGTGTGAGTTGCGCGTATACAGACATACCCGTACGCACACATAGGCACGGACAAATGTCAGATTTGAGTTTTTGTATATTGTGTCCACCCTGTGACATTACTGTACTATACAGAGAAACCCCGTTAATACGATTTCGTAGGGACCAGACAAAAAACGCGTCTTAAGCGGGAAATCGTATCATGCGGGAAGAATTTTTACCTTACAATTTTCGTAAAATTCGTCTTTTTCTTTGAGAAAAGTTTTATCAAAATATAGGATGGGATGGGATCGAGAATTTTGCCGGTTACCTGGTCTGTGCAAAAAAGCTGCCTACAAAGGAGGAACGGTCGACAGTACTTATTGATATTTTCGATGTATCTAATATTCAATCTATAGTTATTATTACTTATTATTATTATTTTATATCATACAACATTTTTCAATGCATTATGCGAGGAAAGCCAGACTATCTCTGCAGTACCAGGCCGTGCGGAAAAGTACTATAAAAATTCATTCGTGCACACGTGCGGAAAATATCACTTTCTATGCATAAGTTTATCCTTAAAAAGAGCACTTTCTGAGCATATGTATTGTAAAAATATTTCGTCTCACCATTTTTTTTTTCAACAGAAAGAAAAAGCCGGCAAAAAAGAAAAGGCCGCCAAAGCGGCGGAAGAGAAACTCAGCGCCAAACAACGCCTCAAGATCGTTTCAAAAGAGACCATATCCACCTCCGAGTCCGAATCGGACGCCGGCAGTCGCAGAAGTCGCAGTCGCAGTCGCAGCGGCAGTCGCAGTCGCAGTCGCAGCCCGCCTGCTAAGGGAGGCAGGAAGAGAATCATGTCCAACAGTGATAGTGACAGGTAAAAATATCAAACAACGCCTTGATATCGTTTCTAAGAAGACTATACAATTATTCACCTTGGAGTCCGAATACGACGCCGGCAGTCGCAGAAGTCACAATCGCAGTCGCAGCGGCAGTCGCAGTCCGCCTGCTAAGTGAGAATCATGTCGAATAATGATAGTGACAGGTAAAGTTTAAAAAGATTAAACGACGCTTCAAGCTAGTTTCAAAAGAGACTATATCCACGTAGGAGTCTGAATCCGACGCCGGCAGTCGCAGAAGTCGCAGTCGCAGTCGCAGTCGCAGTCGCAGTCGCAGTCGCAGTCGCAGTCCGCCTGCTAAGGGAGGCAGGAAGAGAATCATGTCGAATAGTGATAGTGACAGGTAAAAGCTTTAAATATATCAAACAGTGTCTCAGGATCGTTTCAAAAGAAACCATATCCATCTGAGAGTCCGAATCGGACGCCGGCAGTCGCAGAAGTCGCAGTCGCAGTCGCAGCGGCAGTCGCAGTCGCAGTCGCAGTCCGCCTGCTAAGGGAGGCAGGAAAAGAATCATGTCTAACAGTGATAGTGACAGGTAAAAGCTTTAAATATATCAAACAGTGTCTCAGGATCGTTTCAAAAGTAACCATATCCACCTCCGAGTCCGAATCGGACGCCGGCAGTCGCAGTCGCAGTCGCAGTCGCAGCGGCAGTCGCAGTCGCAGTCGCAGTCGCAGCGGCAGTCGCAGTCGCAGTCGCAGCCCGCCTGCTAAGGGAAGCAGGAAGAGAATCATGTCTAACAGTGATAGTGACAGGTAAAAGCATTAAAAAGATGAAACGACGCTTCAATATAGTTTCTTAAAGAGATTATATCCACTTCCGAGTTGGACTAAAACGGGAGAAGTCTCAGTCGCAGTGACAGTCGTAGTCGCAGTCGCAGCCCGCCTGCTAAGGGAGGCAGGAAGAGAATCATGTCTAACAGTGATAGTGACAGGTAAAAAGATCAAACAACGCCTTGATATCGTTTCTAAGAAGACTATCCAATTATTCACCTTGGAGTCCGAATACGACGCCGGCAATCGCAGAAGTCGCAGTCGCAGCGGCAGTCGCAGTCGCAGTCGCAGTCCGCCTGCTAAGGGAGGCAGGAAGAGAATCATGTCTAATAGTGATAGTGACAGGTAAAAAGATCAAACAACGCCTTGATATCGTTTCTAAGAAGACTATACAATTATTCACCTTGGAGTCCGAATCCGACGCCGGCAGTCGCAGAAGTCGCAGTCGCAGTCGCAGTCGCAGCGGCAGTCGCAGTCGCAGTCGCAGTCCGCCTGCTAAGGGAGGCAGGAAGAGAATCATGTCTAATAGTGATAGTGACAGGTAAAAAGATCAAACAACGTCTTGATATCGTTTCCAAGGAGACTATCCAGTTATCCACCTCCGAGTCCAAATACGGCACCGGTAATCGCAGAAGTCGCAGTCGCAGCCCGCCAGCTAAGGGAGGCAAAAAGAGAATCATGTCGAACAGTGATAATGACAGGTTTTAAAATCAGGCTCAAAATCATTTCAAAAGAGACGAAGAGATATTTGTCTCGTATGGCTGAGCTTTAGAAGGATATGTATGGGTGAATCAACTTTTTTCTATCTGTCATGGTTACAGTCGCTTGAGTCACGCTGGCTTTATGCAAAATTATGCTACTTCATTTATGCAAACATGCATGTAGTCCATGTTTGTAGGTGCCCCGTCAAGGAAAGGGTTTATTGACACCAGAAAAATGCATGTTGGTATAGTTGTACCATAGTTATGCATAAAACCTGCGTGACTCAGGCGACCGTAACCATGGTAATAACAGACAGAAAAAAAGTTGATTCACTCGTATAAACATTTTTCACAAAGGGAACGAATGTAAGGGAATCGTGAATGAATGTACGTGATAATGACCAATTAATATACTATAATTAATTTTGTACTACTACGTTTGTATTGTTATAGTGCTAGATGTATGTTATAAATGTTATTAGAATAAATAAAATTAAAGTGATAATCCTAATTGCTAGGGGCCGGAACTATGTGTGCATAACTTTAACAAAATTTCTCAATTTGACTTGACATAGCACATACATCCATAATAGTACATTGTGTATTAAGGGCGGTAAATAAGAAATTGTGAACGAGTGTGAAAGTAAAGCCCAAGCCGAAGGCGCGGGCTTTACTTCACATGAGTTCATAATTCTTGTACCGCCCGTGGCACACACAATGTTTTTCATCACACCTGTGAGGCAAAAAAAGTAAACAAAACTATATATTTTCATAAAACTACTCTAAAATGGTCTAAATCATTTCTCAAAATCAGGGATGACTTAAATTCATCATTTTTATAAAAGGAATCTCGGCGCTAGTGCGACGTAATGTCGTATGAAAACCCATTATTGCCCATGGGCATAATACAGCTCATTACGTTCAAGTATGCCTGCGTATAATAACACTTTTTACGAGCAGGTGTGATGAAAAATATACATATCTATACACACGCACATTGTAAGTTGAAGATTCCGAGATAGGGAATACAATTGGATACAGATTTTTCAATAATATTCGTATTTTTCTTGGCTAAAGTGTTCCCATAATTATGTCAATTTTAAAGTTTTGCACCCATAGTTCCAACTCCTACGTGATTGCCAACCTGCGACCATATACAGGGTGGAAAGGGACGACGTTCCTTCCCGCTACCGACCGAGTCTACCAACCATTACGATGAACTTTCAGTATGGGACCAACATCGAAAGCGTACATGGAAAATTTACTTTTCCATACTATTGAACTCTAACTAATCATTCACTTTGTATGATGGGTTATTTTTTTTTATATTTCGATGTTGGACATGATGGGGTGACACTCGTCAACTAAAATTCAGGACCGTTTTTGAAAGGCAATTTAATATGGCGTGCGGCTTCCATGTTTTATTTGTTCGTAGTTGCCAACATATTTAAACCCTAACTTTTTGACACAGATCTCGATCGAAGAGCCGTTCGAAGTCTCGCTCCCGTTCCCGTTCTCGCTCGGGCTCCGCCGCTCGCCGCTCCCGATCAAAGAGCCGATCGCGCTCCAAATCCGGCTCCCGCTCGAAGAGTGGCTCGAGGTCCAAGAGTCGTTCGAGGTCGAAAAGTCGCTCGAGGTCTAAATCCAAGAGTCGTTCGAGGTCCAGGTCGAAAAGTGGCTCGAGATCGAAGAGTCGGTCGAGATCGAAGAGTAGGTCGCGATCGAAGAGCCGGTCCAGGTCGAAGAGTGGTTCGCGGTCGAAGAGTCGCTCGAGGTAACATTCTTTATTTTTCATCACACTTGCTGTCTAAGCGCGCCATTGTTTGCGCGCGTAGCGGGAGTAATAGAAAAGTAAAATTCCCTAGAATAGAAATGTCAGTACGTCATTTAATGTTATTTCTTAAAACTTATTTTTTTGTCGGCAAGTGTGATGAAAAACATTGTATGCATCACGGTAGGTAAGCGGACTACTAACTCGAGTCATAAAAGCCCTCCGCCTAACGGCGTCGGGCTTCTAACACTCTCGTTAGTATTTCCGTACTTACCTCCCTTGATGCACAATGTACTATTATTTTACTTACTGATGCGTCCGTAATAGGCATGATGACTGACAAGTCAAATCAGCATCTTTTTTCGAACTGTCAAAACGAATTTTATATGAAATACTCAAAAGTGACGTCACGTTTGAGTACTGCCAAATGACCTACTCTTTTAAGTTCTTTTGAATTTATTAAATAGAAGTTCTGTACAAAAATTACTGCAATCTACATCCTAGTAATAATTTCTTCGTGTATTATGTCGTGCATAATGATAAATAATTTATTTTAACTACAGTCATCATCCCTATTGGGTCTTTCTCGCAAAAGTGGTGTCGACCAATTTTTTTTTTAGTACATTACTGTAGAGGACGGGAAACGAAGGGTTACAGGCCAAGTAGATATATCTGGCCGAAGAAACTGAGGCCAGATAGGGATACGCGGCCTGTAACCCTGTTTCTCGCCGCGATTTGTATAGTGCTTTTCTCAAACTTGCCATGAAATAAAACGAACTGATTTCGCCGAGCCATACTATTTAATTTGTAAATATACTAATAGTACACTATCGTATAACATAAAAAAAAAACATTCGCCCCTAACTTTTTTAAAATCTGTTTGAGGTCTCCTTTTACCTGGCGGTATAGACATTAGTTCTAAGGTTATTTTTTTCTGTGGCTGAATGTCAAGACCTAGTGTCACAATTTGACGTTTCAAAACAAAAGACAGCTTGTTTGCAGTCATGTGCTAAGATAATATGTAAAGAGATTTCATGTATTTATTTCACACCTAGGACTGCGAACAAACTGTCTTTTGTTTTGAAACGTCAAATTGTGACACTAGGTCTTGACATTCAGCCAAAAAAAACCTTAAAACTAATATCTATACCACCAGTCAAAAGGATACCTCAAACAGATTAAAAAAAAAGTTAGACGCGAATGTTTTTTTTTAATCTTTTACGATACTTTACTATTGGTTTATTTACAAATTAAATAGTTTGGTTCGGCGAAATCAGGTCGTTTTATTTCATGGCAAGTTTGAGTAAAGCACTACAAATCTCGGCGACAAACAGGGCTACAGGCCGCGTATCCCTATCCGGCATTTTCTATAGACTTTGTATGGCGGTAACGGAATGTAAAGAACGAAAACTATATCAATAAATATAGTTTTCTGAAGATATGAATATTATATTCTTCCCTGATAGCCGTCGTGTTAAGGTTCAAGAAAATGCGGCTCTTTTATTATTATGTCCTATAATTTGTAAACAATCTTTTTTTTAAATGAGTGAGATGACATTTGTGCAGTTTTATGGATGAAGACAGCTAATGCTTTCGTCCGCAACATTTAAGAAAAATAGAAAAAAAAATTAATGAATGACACGAATGACATTGACGTTGACTGATTTTTTTTCTCTATTTCATTGTACTGATTGCGGACGAACACAATAGGCTCTATTCATCCATAAAACGGCACAAATTTCACATCACTCACTTAAAAAATATTATATTAGGTATAGGAAATAAAAATAAATGCCAAATTTTCTTGAACCTTAACACGACGGCTGTCAGGGAAAAATATAATATTCATACCTTCAGAAAACTTTACATAGCCAATTTTAATTAAAAATCTATTGTACTCGAAGGGCTAAGAGTGTTGAGTGTTGCTATTCGTACTAAAACCACTACGTCACAAAAACATAATATATTGTCATAACTAACAATACTAACATATCATTTCACATGATTTAAAGGTCCAAGAGCCGATCAAGATCACGTTCAAAGAGTCGCTCCAGATCGCGGTCGAAGAGTGGGTCGAGGTCTCGGTCAAGGTATCGTATCATTTATATGCCTTATTAATTATTCATAAACGTCACTTAACTTAGCAAGCTGATAAGTATATTTTCCCCTCACTAGCTCGTAAAGCGCTCGTTTATCCTTCAATACGAGCGGGTAAAAACGCTTTTTACCAACTTGTGAATAAAGTAATTTGACATTTCTCTAATTCCTATAGCCCCCTACTGCGTAGTGTAAGTAGTGTAAGTGGATCTGTATGACCGTAGTAAACATGCGCAATCGGAGCTCACATGTTAAATTGGTCGTTTCTCATGGGTGACTTTGTAAGCCATTGGCTATATTTAAGTTCCAGAAGTAACTCTATTCTACGATACGTTTCGACATTGAGTTTTAAATGGTTTCTTTAAGTTAATTTACATTTGGATGAGATTTGTAATCGTATTTCCTCGCGATAGTGAGGGGAAAAAAGTTGTATTACACTTGGCGGCAAAGTTTGTTAAACTCTCGTGCCTTGAGACCATATTGGCACGACAGTTAAACAACAACTTTGCCCCCTTGTATAATAAATAACTATTTGTCCCTTTCGGTCTTATCAATATGTGTTTAAGACCGAAATATATACAAGGTGGCCATAAAGTTCATTCCCGTTGCCAGTAAGGTTTTAAAACGCAGAATAAGCTTCATGGGGGAGTTTTTTTAGAATTTAGATAAAATTTTAAAATACCCACCCCCGTACCTACTAATTTCACATGATTTCAAAAAAAATCAAAACAGAAATATCTAAAAACCTTCTAGGGGCCTATTCTGAGGACCAAAGTTTCACGGGCAACGGGAATATACTTATTTTTTGGCTACCTTTTTGTTGGGTATACACCTACCTATGTATAGTTATAGCGCCTATTGTAAAAGGTAACACGATATGTGAATAAAGTAGTGTGTAATCGCCGTTAGTTGCACTAGTCCCTGTCACATATCGAATACCTGTATTTCTAAAATTCGTAAAATATGGGCCGGTGTCCCATATTTTACGAATTTTAGAAATGAATAACGCATACCCCCTAAATCGGCTTTTTTAACTCCAAAACACTCTGAAAAAAAAACAGCTCATTCCTTTAACAGGAACCCGTGCCGACTTTCATCTGAAATTCCCATACAAATTACTATGAGAAAAATTAGTCAGACAGTAAGTTGATAATAATGTATTATTTTCTGTTCTCATCAAGTTAATTATATGATAAAATATTTATAAGACAGTAGTATAAGTTAATGCCATAGAAAGAAAAGAAAAAAAAAACCAAAAAAATTTAGGTCATTTTCATACACTGTATAGGAAAATGGCATGAAAGTCGGCACGGGTTACAGAAATCAACTGAATTTTTTTTCAGTGTGTTTTGAGGTAAAAGAAACCGGTTTAGGGGGTATGCGTTATTAATTTCTAAAACTCGGTGACGCCCTAACCTGTATACTGGGGTAGCATCCTAAACAAGAACATGTGACCACAAAACCCTGCGACCATATATAACATGGACGTCTAACGCCAGCTCAAAAATGCCCCCAAACACAATTGTTCAATTGTGCCAAGATGGGCAGGACATAGCACTTTTCTTAACACCGCGCATATTTCGGCGCAACATCTTTGACAAATGTTTATAGAATAGCCAATCAAAACTATGACGGACCAATCACAACTATTTTTAAATGGCGGTTTAAGTTTTTATAGGTTGAAATTGAAATTCATTACCGTGATGCATTGAAGAGGGGGTGACATTTGTCAATTAAAATTCAGGACCGGTTTTGAAAGGCAATGTAGTATGGCGTGCGGCTTCCATGTTTTATTTGTTCGTAGACAAAACCTTAATAACTATTTTGTTTCAGGTCAAAAAGCAAGTCGCGATCGAAATCGCGGTCTCGCTCGAAGAGTGGATCTCGCTCGCGAAGTGGTTCCTCGCGGCCCGACACTCCCGTCTCAAGGAAATCCGTCTCCGCTAGTGAAGATGAAAACTAACTCTATAACTCTGACATACATTCAAGTGCACAAATATGTAGACTTGGTTTTATAGAAGTTGTGAACAATGTTAACAAATATAAAAGAAATATCCATAATATACTATTTTATTGTTTTCTTGGTTTAGGATAATCTATTGGTAAAATTCTCAAACATGCAATGAAATATTGTCTTTACGTGCCTTAAAAAAGACTCGGAAGTATCGCTTTTAGGGCGCAGTAACTCACTGGGATGGAAATGGAATGTCATAACACTTTTCAGGTCTAGGCCTGCAAAGTAACTTTTCATTCCGTTCGTGCCAGCTTTAGTGAATTTACCTGTACACATTTTTTGTTGTTTACATTGTTTGCAACTTCTATGGAAAATAAGTATATCGGAAGAAACCGCTCATACTCGTAAATTTAATACAGATGTGTACAATCTTTTCCCTCGGTATTCTTACGAAAACGTCCGAATTTATCACTATCTCAATTAGCTTCAGTGCAAAGGGTACTTTCTTGATGTGAATTTTATATGATACTAGATACTAGCGACCCGCCCCGGGTACTATACCTACATAAAAAACCTTCCTCTTGAATTACTCTACCTATTTTTAAAAATCTCATCAAAATCCGTTGCGTAGTTTTAAAGATTTAAGCGTACAAAGGGATATAGGTACAGAAAAAGTGACTTTATTTTATACTATGTAGTGATAAATTCAAACATGCATGTAAAGCCGAAGAGAAAATATTATTACTACAAATAATCACCTAATTATGATGCAATTGTGAAAACGTGAACGCATCTTTTTGCAATCGACTGTACGAAAATCTTATTACACCAAAATAAGCTCTGGGACATGTTGAGTAATTTTGATTTAATTGTATTTCTGCACTTGAGTGTACGACGTGCGAGAGAGATTGTGTATATAGGTTTACATTAGTTTTAAAAATTTAGTATTTTTGCCCTCGTGATGAGCCATATTGGCAACGACATGATAGGTCACTGACGCTTATTACTTAAACCACGGCTAGTAATAATTTCTGTGCTTTTCTAATTGATTCCTATTCATATTTCCACTTTTCTCTCAACTTGCAATAAACGAAGCTTTTATAGACTCAAAATAAATTTACTTATGGATCGTAGTATTTCAAATCAATCTTAAAATTTCTTTCTGTTTGTATAATGTTTACTATTTCGATTTAAACAAACGTAGATATACGATTTTTCCTGTCGTTGGCCGTGCTATAAGTTACAAACTGCGAAATAAAATACATACAACAATATGATTAGTTGATTGCGGATCATGACAAAAGCAATTAGAACACAACACGATTTTGTTGATATGAATATTTGGGCTATATATTAGTATACCTACTCTTTTTCATGGCACCACGTCAGAAAAAAATTACTTGTGGTGTTTAAATATTTTTTACGGAGCGAAAAACGATTTTTACTGTTTTATTCAAATTAAGAAGAAACAGTAAACTAGGTTCATGTTGAAAGCTAACATGTATACTATAAATGCTACAACAAACAAAACAGTATTGTGTTACCATTTCCATCTGAACTAGGAATGTCATATTACCTATCTATTTACACAATGAAGTACTTACCTACTCAACTACATATCTTGACATATTTTATAATTTTATTGTAGGTAGTTATGAATTATATTGACCATTAATTATTCTTTGATCTGTATCTAGAGATTTGTTTGATGTTACGTTCCTGCGTATACACATATATCGTTATGAAAATAAAAGTATCACATTGTCCGTTGTCAATAGGAATTGGATACTTTTATGTATAAAAAATATGATTAAAGTATTGTCAATTAAACGAAAATTCTGATTTAAAGTATGAAAAAGTGCCGCACGCTGTGTTTCACGTCTAAATTAGGGATATATTATTTATCTAAAACTATAACTCAAGATTAAATTTTGTATTACATGCAGTTACATTATATTGACAAAGACAATGCGATACTTTCAGCCACACTACAAAATGGAACGTTTTTCTGAAGAATTTGTTAAATGTATCTTGTTCCTAATGATTTGTCGACTCTCGAATAAGATCGTGCGAATTATTACAATTACATAGTCGTCCTGTCACGTCACTAAACGGCAGTACTTCTACGAAAGTCAGAATTAGATAAACATTGATTAATAAACCTATTGTAACTGTTGTAATATACAAAATTAAAATACGATATACTTTTTTTACTCTTCCTTCTCCTTATCCGCTTTCATGTGGCCATAATATAACTGCATTCCCACTGCCAGTAAGGTTGTGGGAAGCAGAATAAGCCCCTTAGGTGATTTTTTTGGAAATAAGTTAAGTTTGAGTAGTGGTAAGTAGTAGTAGCTACGAACAAATAAAACATGGAAGCCGCACGCCATACTGACCTTTCAAAAACGGTCCTGAATTTTAGTTGACAAGTGTCACCCCCTTTTCAAAGCATAGGGTAATGAATTTCAATATCAACCTATAAAAACTTAAACCGCCATTTAAAAATAGTTGTGATTGGTCCATCAAAGTTTTGATTGGCGAAATTCATTTTGCATTTGTCTATGTTCAAAAGCGCTATGTTCTGCCCATCTTGGCACAATTGAACAATTGTTCTTGGGGGCATTTTTGAGCTGGCGTTAGACGTCCATGTTATATATGGTGGATTATTACCACCAACTTGATACCAGGGTCGCGTTTTATAAAGTTACAATTTACAATTTCGCTGTTTGCCTCTCTTTCTAGCCAATGTGTGCGTGCGATAAAGAGGCAAACAGCGAAATTGTAAATTGTAACTTTATAAAACGCGACCCAGTGGTAACAACTGGGATTTTTTTCCCCACCTGTTACCACTGGGAACAACTGGGAATTAAAATTCCCAACTGTTACCACTAAACTAATTGGAGGTAACTACTGGGAATTCTTTTTCCCAGTAGTTACCACTAAGTTAATATTTAGTAGTCCTATTGCAGTAGGATACCTAGTAGCCATTAGGACTTGCAATATCGGACCATTTTCAGTTCCGGAACTGATTTCCGATATTATACTTCAATTCCGGAATTCCGGAACCAGTTCCGGAACTAACGAAAATTTTGTAAAACTAGGTATTATTTAAATAAAACGTAAAATTCCAATACGATTTGTATACAAGATGCTCATAAGGAAAGAGAAAATTTTTAACAACATATTCCTGAGTCTAAAAGAAGCAACATTTTTTGTGTATTTCGAATGCTGCACTACTTAAGACAGTATTCTATTAAATTAATGAAACTATCGCAAAAAATGTATTTTATTGTTTTAGGTAAGTAATAAAAATAAAAGATTGTTTAGTCCTTTCGATGTTTGTCAATTAAGTGTGACTTTTGTGTTGTTGGTCTTGACTAAGGCAACACAGAGACAAAATCGTTACCTAAAATGCGTAACGGTCTAAAACTATAATACAAGACATTATCTCTTAAAATAGATGGCATCTGGTAAACTTTATACGACATTTGTAACTTCAAATCTGATTATAAATCCGCTGTTAATTTTTTCCCTTTCCTCATGGGCGCATTGTATTGTTCATCAATAAATTAAAGTTACGTTCGTTTACCAAATACTTAGTACTTATAGGTATGGTAATTCGAATCAGAAACATTAGTCATTATATACTGTGTTTTATTGATTTCCGTTAAATTGGACAGGTTACTTGGGACATTAATAGAAGTTGCCTGGTATATCGGCTTTCATAGATAATAATTGAAATGGCAAGTGTGAGAAAACCTTAAGAATATGATCTCAGGTGACGACACACGTCAAATTAAGTAACATTAGCATGTAATAAAGTTTGCACTACACTTGTTCATTCATTAAACTTATTTTTTAATAACTCAATAACAGTAAGAGTTAAGATAATGTATTTTAACATAAAAAGTATATGTTATAAAAATTGCACTTAAAATGAGTATTAACGTTTTTTTTTACAAAAACCTAATTTTTAAAGGTTTTATATCTCACTTTTTGACATCTATTAATGAGGTTAGTGAGACTTATTTTCCATAATGGCACCAACGCCGTTAAAAAAACTTTCGTACTGAGTAACAACGTTTTTTTTTTCAATTGGTAATAACTCTGTAACTAGGCTATATCCAGAAAAGTTTATATGACATTATAGTTTCTAAAATGTGGTCAGGAATACAATGTTAAAATAACTTTAATTACAAATACCAATGTTTTACTTTATTGGAATGCTACTTGATATTAGACCAAGTGGAGACTTAAGTCAAAGGTTACGATTCTTTGACATATGTAAATAGCGTATAATTATCGAAGGGCTAAAAGTAAAATAACGTTAAATAATTGCAATCCAATCCAAATCCAATTGATAATTAAAATCTGGTATAGGATCGTTGCTTACCTTGGCCAGTTTTCGTGGTTTAGTAGTACCTAGTATTTAGTAAACACAGTTTATTTTACAGAAAAGAAAACATAATACAATTTGTGGCAAACTACTTATCGATATATCTTGTGGTGGCTTTGTATTCTGTATCTAATTATCATAATCGTGTTCATATTTTATGTTTATCGATATAATAAAAACATTTTTTTTTTCAATTCCGGAATTCCGATATTATCTGTGTCAGTTCCGGAACTGTAAAAACAGCAAAATCGGTCCGAAATTCCGATTATTCGAAATTCCGGAATGCAATCCCTAGTAGCCATAAATTTTGTTATACAATGGTAACAATTTCCAGAGACTATAATTATTATAAAATGTTATACTACAAATAAAGACGAATTACACTATTTTTTTATTCAAAACAAGAATATTTCAATATTTCATTTTTCGTGTAAGTACCTAAAACCTTGTAGTAGTTATAATAATCTTAAAAAAGGATTGAGATTCGTGATCAGTTAAAACAACACGATGAAAAATGAAAGTTATCCGTTTAAAAAATATTTTCAATATGTATTATTTTTAGTAAAATTCGATGGATAAGACATTTTATAAATAAAGTAATATTCATAAAATTAGCTCCTTATTCATAACTGGCAAAGTATTTTGTGTATTAAAAACAAGCACATTACTAGTAAAGTACTTGGTGGTAACAACTGGGATTTATTTTTCCCAGTAGTTACCACTAAAGTGATTGGTGGTCACCAAGTACTCTGGTGGTAACAGGTGGGAAAAAAATTCCCAGTTGTTACCACTGGTGTCAAGTTGGTGGTTACAGGTGGGAATAACCCTATATGGTCGCAGAGTAGTAGTATTTATAGTACCTAGCACTTATGCCGTTCGCCAGCAGAAAACAAAAAAATGTAAACAAATATGGCTGACTTTCAACAGCATTTGTTGTCTTTGTACATCGTGAAACGCGTTCGTAGATTTATTTTTACGTTAATTTTAATAAATATCAATAATTTTAACTAAGAATGTATGTGAACTCAAGGTTTTGAGTTGGTGATAAAACCAAGATAGTGTTCTATAAGTGCGTGATTGTGAAATAATAATGCAAGTTTTTAAGTTAGTTGTTTTTTTTGTATTCTACTAGCGCACGGTATAGTAGATAAATATATAAAAGAAAATTGATAGTTCTATTTAAAATTTCCAAAAACCTAACGGGAATGCATTTATTTTTTGGCCACCTTAAACAATAAACAATGGTACGTGTTTCTACTAGATGAAAATTAAATAATAAATTAAGTAAATTCAATTCAAATAATAAAATGACAACAATAAAATGTTTACAATAACGATAAAATTGAACAAATTGCGAAAACACAAATCAAATTATTTATTAACTAAATATTTTCATTTGTACTTTTTTAATTTTTCTCCAGTAGTCACACTACTTAATACTATATAATATGACACATGAATGTAGGATTAATATGGATTTGACAACGTTATAATAATAGCAAGAACGAAAGGGATGGTCTTATGAAACTTTTTACTAGTGGAAGTGAAAAGGAACGATAATCGTCCGTCCTTATCACTGTGCCACTATTTTTTGTGTGTGTGTGCATTAGATGCTAAATGTAAGTGCCAGACAAATGCGTTGAATACGTCACTAAGTGCCTGTGTGGCACTTTCTTCTTAGTAGTAAGTGACTATGTCTATCCCTCTTAGTGGCACACTATGTGCGGCCCCTCGATATGACATCTAATATTTATAATAAACGATAAAATTGTCTATATCTCGCGTGATTAGTGTCATTATTGAAAAATAAAAAGTTTCGAGTCCCAGGATTCTGCCGTTGAAAGAGTTTAATGAAGTTGAAATCCTCGATACCATGAATCTAAATACAGGCTCGTTGATCAGTAATTTCTCCGTTAATACTGTGGCGTTCCGAATGAGACTTTGTACATAGGTAGAAATACCCTAGTCAACACATCCTATTCATCTATGTCCAGAACGTAGAGACACGTCGTATATGAAGCTAAGCTAAGGATTTTTTTTAAAAGGCACCATCTGTACTAAAATAGTACATTACGACACAAGTGCGAAAAACAAAAAAAATGTTTAGTACAGATGGTGCCTTTTTAGGCACTAGTGCGAGAAGTGGGTCATTTTACGTTAGGTACAAAACTTCGGAGGGCCATCTGTACTAAAAAATGTCATACGAGACACGTGCAAAAACTAAATTCGTAACTCGTGTCGATTTAAAACATCGCCACTCGTTTCGAATTTCATGTTTTTCGCACTTGTGTCGTAATTTACTATATTAAAATCGAATGAAGAGATGAAAATATGTACATAATTAGATTAACTATCTATCGAGTTGAAGTTTCCTATAACTCGTAGCGGGAGAGCGAGTAGATAAATACCCAAGTTGTTATAATAATCATGATATCGAGGCGTTGTCATTTTCATTACCTACGTAGATATGCTATGGCTTTAGATTAAACAAAATTAAAATCATCCAACCACAGTCCAAAGAGCACTTGTCATTAAAATACCTCTCCGCCTTATCAAATTTGGCCTTGAGAATCTACTTAGCTCCATAACATGTTTATTAATTATACAAATACAGCAATCAGTTCGCGCGAATCGCTCGTTACGTGCGGTCATGAAGGTCGCAGTAGTCACCGGGGCAAATAAAGGCATAGGTCTTGCTATTGTCAAGGCCCTCTGCAAAAGATTCGATGGAACCGTCTACCTTACATCCAGGGACGTCAATAGAGGCACTAAAGCCGTAGCCCAACTGCGTTCCCAAGGCTTGGAACCGGCTTACCACCAACTAGACATCTCCGACGAAAACAGCATTATCAAATTCAGAGATTATTTAAAGGAAAAACATGGAGGAATTGATATCTTGATCAACAATGCTGCGGTTGCCAATGGATTAAACACATCATACGAAGCTTCCAAAGAAGTTATAGACATTGATTACAGAAGCTTGCTCACGATTCAAGAACATATATTTCCGCTTGTACGAGAGCGTGGGAGGATTTTAAATATAGCAAGCGATTGTGGACACTTATCTAATGTAAGAAACAAATATTGGATAGATAAGTTATCGAGCAAAGATTTAACAGTGAGCGATATTAATGAGTTTGTGAATTGGTTTTTGGATTGCGTTAAAAATGGCACGTTTAATAAGAAAGACTTGGCAGATGGGGGCACTGTAGCGGCTTATAGAATCGCTAAAGTTGCGGTTTGTGCTTTAACAATTCTTCAACAGAGGGAACTTGAATCTAGAAAGATCTCTATTAACGCTATGCACCCTGGGTTAGTACAAACTGATATGACAGCAGGAAAAGGTTTCTTTAGTCCTGATGATGCGGCTGAAACTCCAGTCTATTTAGTTTTAGATGCGCCTGAATCTATTAAAGGATCATATGTGTGGTTTGATAAGAAAGTATTAGATTGGTACGATTACAAGAGTGATTGTTACTTTAAAATCGAGACGATTTTCAAGCACTATGGTGCCATTGGACCGGTTTTATATTTTATTGCCCGACATGAGTGGAGCAAACATGTTATATTGTTCGTTTTAACAATTTTGTTTATCAGTGTTTTATGTCGTTTACTATGAGTTATAATATTTTATTTTATGTAAGTACTATCAACAAAATTAAATCCTTAATTCCTTACCCACCATGGACACCAATATCAAATCAAATTGTCTGACAGTTGCTACAACTTGATTTACAATGTCACAATGTCATGGTTATGTTAAATTCAATTACTTAAATTATGAAATAAAACTATGAAAACGGATGAACTCGCATAAAATATATGTATTCATTAACTTTAACTTCATTCCGACGTTTCGAACACTTTATGATATGGGAATGAAGTTAAAGTTAATTTCATAGTTTTATTTCATGAGTATCCTCACGGTAACCGACGAAGGAAATATTACTTAAATTATATTATTACTGTTTTTGATTAGCGAATATTTTAATTCGGATGAAATAAAAGTCTATATATCATGAAAATGTTGTATATTTATCTAATTTAAAATACATATTAGATAATTTGTTCTCGAGACACGCATTATCTAGAGATGCCTAGACAACCACAGTCTAACAAAAAGCGTAAAATAAAAACAATCGAATATCAGATCAACACAACCATTCGCTATATTTATACTTTTGAAGGAATACGCATTTCTTACTCGGCTAAATAATCTCGAATCCTGACTACGAACAGACCCAGACAAGAACAAGAAGGTTTTTTTAACGCGTCCCATGCCTAGTGTATCTTTTATGGTACATCTGACTCCAGAGAAACCTGTTCTATATAGTACTTAATGAAAACCAAGCCTTGAAGAAAATGTGTCACGGACACCACGCGATCGCTTCTTGTCAAACGAAATTGAACTTTCTGAATAGTTCCACGAGAGTTGAGGTTACGCACACAACAACATGTCAAGTAAACACAAGGGGAATTTGATATTGGTGTTCTTTTTCGTACTGATAGCAAATCAAATTGCAACTGTAAGATTGACCAAAAAGTTTGCTCATGAGATTTGCTTCAATATTTTGACGCAAGTCAATCATTCATTACATTTTTTGCAATTAAATAGCACTTCATTTGGATGTGTTTGTAATCATTCAGATCAACTCTGGTGAAATAGTTCCATCATATTACATTAGGGAAACTGGTGGTTTGAGACATCACTGCCGCCCGTGGCACAAAATTATGCAGTGTGGTCGTGGTCTTATTAAGGTAGGTAAATATATATTATTTTTCTTTTGTACAGTCACGGTGCTCAAATATATATCAACGCGCACTGTAACGACACAGCAGTAGGCTTTCTCAGATATTTGTGAGCACTGTACAGTCAGCGTTAAATACTACATACTCAGAATTTGGATTTACCTATTCCATAGGTATTTCGGTTGACCAACAAACATAAATTTAGAATGTATTGAGCGACATTGAGGTCAATTGGTAATATTAAATCCGTTACCGGTAATTTCTTTCGCCATTCCTGTTTTTGCACTGGATCTGCAGTCTATTTAGATATATTTGATCTAATGGACTATAAAATGTTCATTAAATGCACATTTAAAACCTTAAGATTAATAATTGAGCGTCATACGTAACACGGCTAAACTTTATCAGACTAAATCAACACTAAATAGACTAGATTCTAGCCGCCACACACAATTTATAATTTTATACATTGAAATTATGTTTACAAATATTTGCCATTATAAAGTACATAGCTTGGTCCTACGAAATAATAACTAAATGCCTCCTTGAAACTTTTTAGTACTAGTGAAATTAAAATGTACAGAATAAAGGTTATTCTTCATAAAATTGTGTGTGCATTCGTTTTCTCTGCATCTGAATTTACCATCTTAATCAGTTTATTAATATTACAAAACCAACTTTTAAGATTTATGATCTTGAACTTCATGTGTATAATGCTAAAACCTACGATTGAATCAACTGATTAACCCGTAATTTGGCAATGTTCGCCACAAAGAACATAGTCTTTGCCCCACTTTTTGTATTTTTTTAAGACAATTTTCTGCACAATGGCGAGGCTCAATCGATAGTCAATTTAAAGGTTAAAACAGTATCATTTAATTCAATTGTATGATTATGGGTCAAATTATAACTGTAAAAAGTGGGTTGTGAAATTTCACAGGTTATAAATAAATAAATGAGCACTCGTTAACTTTAAACTCATGGTACATACAGGGTTACAAAATAGATGTGTTGGCGTTTTTACTAATTTGCAAAGGCAGCTGGATCAAGAATTAACTCATCATCTCCTAGATATTATAAATATCATCCCATATCTAATATCAATACATGGATTAAAAAATCTGTAACACATACATTTTTAAGATTATCCAAATATTATTCATGAGTGGCGGCCTATAAGACTAGAATCCACAAAATTATATAAATTCCAATAAAAGCAACTAGTTCATAGATAATCTCATTTGAAAACATTAAAAATAAAATCACAGCTGAAAATGACTTACAATACATAGGTACCTATCGTTCGAGTAAAATGTTAACTCTATAAAACGCTACCTCTAACTTTATACGTATCAATCCCAATACATTTCTCTCGATTATAATCTAATTAAAAATTACTTATAAATAATATATTAAGTTCTAAATCGCAATATTGGATTAAAAAATCGAGTAAAAATTCAAGAAATTATTATGGCAGTTTCGTTATAATATAATTTCTTTTTAATTTTATTATTAGTATGGTCATTTATTGCTTTGACTAGTTTAATTGGTGTATTATTATGAGGTGTATAACATGACAAGTTATTTCTAAGTGAAGCTAGATATAGGGTTTATAAAAAGGTGACTACAGACGATTTTAGGGTTAAAACGGCAGTGATTACTATAATATGTTTTAGGCTTGTCCACAAAAATAACAAAACTACCTACATGATTATATGAATGTCAAACTATATCGTCCCTAATACATATTTCAGAAGTGGCTAATATTATAATAAGTCCTTTTTTGCCTAGAATCAATAATAAATCATCAACATCATCATCCGCCTATGATAGTCCACTGCTGGACGTAGGCCTCTCCTATTAACTATGCGTATAGACGCATTAGGAGGTAAATGCCCATAATCGCCACGCTGGGCAAGCGGATTGGCGATCGCAGTAATGTGTCCACTATGATGACGCTGCTGCCCATCATCAATCTTTAATCAAATATGGTCAGTGACACTTCAATCCCTTAATCGACTCTTACGACACCCGCAGGAGGAGTTGGGGTGGTGACAAATGTATTCTTTTTGCCGTCACCACACGACCCAATAATAAATAATACAAGTCAAAAATACATAAGTATCAAACAAGACAATTAATTTAACAATGAGATCGGTGCCCTTCAATGGGTTACGTAGTTGGTTACATAGATGTAGTGCAAAATCCTTTCTCTTCGGCTTTTCACGGAAACATCCGAATTCATATTGCTGTCACAATGAACTTCAGTATATATTGCACTGAAGCTAATTGAGACAGGGAGATTAATTCGGGCGTTTCCGTGAAAAGCCGAAGAGAAAGGATTTTGCACTATATCTATGTAACCAACTACGTAACCCATTGAAGGGCACCGATCTCATTGTTAAATCTCGTATACTGAATTAGTAATAATTTATTGTATTTGTTATTTTTGTGGGATATATTCTATAGACTATGAAGACGAAATTATAGTTGTTAATTATAATATAAATATGGGCAGACAAAGTAATGAGACTTGTAAAGCCGTAAGTACTATAAACACTGACTACAATATTTTGAACATCTCGGTTTGCTAAAGCATAAAGGGATTCAATCATAGATATCACTGATAAATATGTTTACTATATTCTAACGGCCTTATTCATAAAAATTCCTTGTTGAAGGTTTGAGGGGCCCAATAGTTATCGAGCCGATAAGTCTTGTTGAACGGTTTATAAGAAGTGTTATTCATAAACGCTCAATATCTCTCCGATAACTGTTGAGCCGCTGTTGAACGGATTAGACGCGTTATGTTGGCGCCTTGACAAAATCATAGACAAAAATGTGGTCTCACCGCAAATTAAAAAAAAAAGTTTGACAGCTGTCTGGCGGGAATTCGCAAATATTTCCGAATTCCTTGTTACTTACTTTTATTTCAAATAATTATATTATCATCATCTTGAACCTGAAATTATTAGGTACTTACTACGTATTCTTTTACCTAGGTAACTAATCAAAACAGTTAGCTTTATGATTAGGTACTTGCGATGACGTCAGATAACGAAACATATGTAATTGTATGGCTAGTTAGTACTAGGTATGGGCAGTTAGTAGTACGGGTAAGTAATAAATAAATATTTACTTCCTTGCGACCCCAACATCTTTGCAGTTAGAACCTGAAGTTCTGGTGTGAGGCCAG
The DNA here is from genome assembly GCA_025490895.1 of Thaumatotibia leucotreta. NCBI lineage: Eukaryota > Metazoa > Arthropoda > Insecta > Lepidoptera > Tortricidae > Thaumatotibia > Thaumatotibia leucotreta. The sequence continues at coordinate 41,866 of JALPQI010031268.1, forward strand.
CTCCTCTGCGATCTTTCTTCAGGTCTTCTTTCACCAACTCTACTATATACAAAACAGTCGCCTTATTAAAGCGGTATCGCCGCCTAAATTCAACATCGGGCAGATCCTCAATGGGATCTGCCCTTATGTTATATATTTTTGGACGCCGCGGCGGATTACACAAATTATTTATGGCATCAATAGCGTTTAAGGCCTGCATGATGGAGTCTCACTGCGTATTGACGTTGAAGTTGAAATGGTTGAAAAACTATCAACGAAATTTTAAATTAAAAAAGTTGGAGATTAGTTTTCCCACCATTTCTGATTCGTGTAATGTTGCATGTAAAGAAAATCGAAACTGCGTAACTACTTACAATAAATCATCGGATATTTATTTTAAATACCTATCTAAATATAATTAAGTATCTCTGGATACATATTTAATAATAATCAGATGAATAGACGATATAAAAAACTATACACCAAATCAGACTTTCATACCTTTATCTTTTCTCTTCTGCCTACTTTAAACGCATGGTTATGCACCTGTCAAAAATCAGCTGATCAAAATTTTGGCAGCCATCTTGTTAAATAAGAAGTTATAAGACCGTTATAGAAGGGTCCTCGGCTCTATAACTTTCGGGGGATTTATAGTAGGTTTGAGCGGCTGAATAGCGCTATTGAACGTTTATGAATAACGTTTTTAGCCATCCGGTCAACAACGACCCATCAGCGGGCGTGTAACTTTTTATGAATAAGGCCGTAAAACTATAGCGACATTATAAATTAAATAAATTACAATAAATAAATCAATTACCAGGTTTAAAACCCTTAAGAAATTATTCCATACAAGTATGCATTTTCCAATTTCAACCGAGCACCAGGTGACATTAACGTTGTACCATAATCAACTTGGGTATTTTAGCCACTACGCAGCACATAATGCTTATCATGAATAACGCTGCATTTCAAGATGCTACAGTGTTGTTATTTCAATTCTAATACTGAAGCACTAGAATTCTAATTAGACGCAAGTATCATTTTGGATTACATCGTTCTTCATGATAAACACATTATGTGTCAGTGCACATGGAAAGGTCACGGTGTTTAAAATGGACTTTAGGTACTAAAGAACACATAAGGTCTATTTTAAGAGTCGTGACAAGGTGCACTGACACATATTGTCTGTCGCGTTTTGTCAACACTGCAAGCAAATCTGTCACATTCAAATAAAAATTACGATGTTCACTCACGGTCTAGTTGTCGATTTCTAAGAACGAACATTTGACATTTCAGAAATAACCCTTATTTATACGACGTTAAGTCTATCTAAAAAATGGTGAGTCTTACCTTCACATTAATAAGGATTACTCTATAACTATCAAAAGTTCATTCTTAGATCTCTTAGACTATAGACCATCTACTCTAGGCTCTCTAAATATGTCGCACGTATTGAAAACAATGTTTTGATTATGATACAAGGCTCATTTTAGATTAACAATTCTCAGCACAAATAATACAACGAACTTATTTACTACAGAAGGAACTGTGCTACCTCTAACTGAGGTTTAATAATATTGAAACAAGCTTCATGAAGAAATTAACATCATATCTAAACTATTACTGACTATATCAGACTTAAATAAGTGAAATTTATAATGGTGTTTGAATGTAAACCATCGTGATTATCAGGCATTAAATTACGTAAAATCCGTTTAATTATGTTTCAATTATAAACGTGTATTGCATAATGAATATAATCATGCTAAAATATCTATGCTAACATAATGATCGACATTAATTAATTTAATTATCGAATGATTTTGTACAATGATCACATGATAATAAGCGCACGTATTACTATTGAGTGACGGTTATTTCGACAGCGCCTTTTTAAAATGAATTAATTGAGCAGGGTTG